>CANYCX011371442.1:0-17971 GCA_948193385.1 Breynia disticha f. nivosa | reverse complement strand
TGTCATTCAAATGTGCCTTATGTTGCTGGTATGCTTTATTTACAATTGAGAATGTGTATTCTATTAGTTGTGTTACTTACTGAGTTGTCATAGACTCACAGCTTACGTGCCTACCCTATTCAATATGGGTAGATGGTGTTACAGGTTTAGATTTTTTACGGAAAGGAGCAGTTGTGCTCAGACTCTGGAGGTGGATATAGATGAACCGAGGTGTGCTGCGCATCTTTTTTTATTAGGGTTTCTTCCATGTACATGACTATGTAATGTTGGCATGTAATGTATTTATAATAAGTTGTTAATGAAATAGGAACATGTTATTTCGTATTTCTTTAATAACTTAAATAGTTGTAAAGCTTTGAAATGTTGATTATGAAAATGAGTTTGGCTCTCATGTTTTTAAATTAAAATTTTCTAAAAATCAAAAACTTGATTTTCGGATTCAGGTACCATTTGTAGGAGGGAAGTATACGCAAATGGTAGTTGAAATCGGGGGTCACATCAAGAACATGTTTTATACCTTGACTTAGTCATAATAAAACAACATAATTTATCTTCATGGATTTGGATACTAATTATCATCACAGTTTAACTCAAGTTATTAATTGAGGAGACACTTCTCAATCATCACTTAAAATAATGTTAGAATGTTATTCCCAATTAAAGGATAATATCCACATATGTGACACATCATATTTTTTGTTTTTCTTTCTTGTACACACATTGTCCATCCTCACTTTCATTGAGGCTAACTCTAATGACTCCCTTTTGAATTTTTAGATTATGTCCTCTTATTTCATTTCTTTCATTTCTCCCAACATAAATCATCTTTTTTCATTGATTCTTGTTTTAACAATTCACTAAAATATTAGCATTTCTAACCATATCAATTTCATGTCATTTGATTCACTATAAAGAGAGAATCAATTCCTTCATTCTAGGTTTTGTAACTTTTCCTCTATTATGTCCATCAATATTTTTTAGATTCTCATTCACAACAAAAAATATATTTTCATATTCTTTCACTTGTATCATTTCGTTAACACACCATAGTTTCTACCATTATTTTCTCCGCATCAATTTCTAACAACAACTATTTATTAAAATTCATGAAACACATATGTACAAAATTAAAATTTCAATGATTCTTGCCTACCTTGTTCAAGCTTTACTTTCTCTTACTTGATCTCAATAAATTCCTCTTTATTTTAATGATTTAAGTGAAAAGGTTTGTTCTTAAGAGAAATTCAAGGTTTAGAGAGTGTTTAGGAGGTGGTTTGCTATGTTTTTGAGATAATGACATGTCTTTACCTTTTTATAACCTAATTTTTTAAACTTTGACATAGTCGTGTCGTGAGGTGACATGGCCCGTGGTGGCCGCATGGCTACCGTGAAACTCACCATGCCCACGTATATGACCCCTTGTCCAGAATGGCATCCAACACACCCACTATAGAACTTTCCAAGCTCGACGTGTTGTCAACACTTCTTGTCTATTTCACTTATAATATTTTTCCTTTACTTTTTTTTTATTTTTTATTAATATTTTATATGATCACACATATTTAGGGGTGATCATGGGTCATTTCAGTACAATTTTTAACTAAGAATCAGACTCCATTTAAAGTTTTGGTTATTTTAGTTTGGGTCTTTTGGTACTTTTGGAACTTTTTGATTTAGGTCTTTTGGTATTTCAAGTTAGTTTGGACTGGTTTGGATCTGTTTTTCATATTTTACTTTTCTTTAAAATAAAATTCAGTTTCATTTATGTTGATATATTTCTCTTACATAAGATAATGTTGTTTAGAACATCACAATTAAAAAAATAACTAAATAATTTTCAGTATAAAAAATGTCAAAATATCTCCCAATTCAATAATTCTTTAATAATCCAAAATTTTACCGTAGTATCTGATAAACATTCTGCTGCATGTATTTTATACAATAAATGTTCTATGTTTGATATATATTTTGAGCGTTTATCACTGAAAACAGTTTATTTATCTCTTATTTCATCATTTTCAGGTTAATTAATAATTCCATTCAACTTCTCGACAAATTTGCAACAAACGGAGTTAAAAAGGACATTTTAGAAATTGCTCCACATGGTACACAGATGGAGAGGAGCTACACTAATGACAGGAAAATTCTTCACTGACAATTGAATGGTTGTGTACAGTTTTTGCACACTACACAGACAAAGGCAAAAAGTTACACGAACATCAACTACGCTAGTGTACTCATCCATCATGCTATGCGATCATTTTTATAAGTACATAGACATAGAAAAATGCCGCACAAATGCTACACTGTCCGTGTAGTTGCATAGAAATTTGAGATTTAGGGTTATTTTTTCACTTCATACAAAACGAGGAGGGTTCTTACATCAAAATATTGATAGATAGCAGCTAGATACACACATAACACATAACTTAATAGAGGGGGAAAAAACCTAACGTTCCAAGAGTGAAGAATGGGATTAAAGATGATACGCAATTAGGATTAAAACAGACATATTAGCTATAAGGAAATCTCAATGAGTTTTTCAGCGACTGATGGGTTACTCTTTATCTTTCCTATTGTTTTCTTTTCAATCATGAACTAAACTTCTTAGACACTTAGGTTGAGGTGAACTCTTGAATTATTAAATCTGAGATTGGGATTTGTTTTATTGATGGATTGCTTGCTTATTGAGATTCAATCGTGATTTATTTATGCCATTGTTGATTTCTTGAATGCGTATTTGTGATTAAATGTTGATTCGTATAGGGCTAATCGAGAGATCGAATATATAATAGTTCGCTAATAATTGAAATTTCATGCAAATTTAGAGATAGATCAACATAAATCCTCTAGATCAAACTTAATAGTGTAATTCATAGATTATTAATACAATGTTAATGGATTTAACTTAGAAAGAGATTTTAGGTTGAATTGGTTAATATTAGATGTTAATTACCTTGAGAGAGGAATTAATATAGTTTAGAAATTGTCACGGTCCAGTCAGAACAATATTAGTAATAAAAATACCAATGATAATTCTTGAGGATTCGATTTCTAAGTACTGTCATTAGCCAATAGTCTAATCTTTCAGTTTTAGTTTTCTATTACAGTAACTAGTAATTTTAAATTCTTAGTTATTCTCATTTAGATTTTTGTAGGCTAAATAATAATAGTCAAATAAGTAACTAGTATTTAGTCCTTGTGAGATCAACAATTGGGGCTCTTAAAGCTTATTACTACAATAATAGGTACACTTATTAGCAACGTAGGATAGATTGCCATCAGTATCTCCTATTTTAAAAAACTTTAACAATACTTATTATGAGGTAAACTTTAATAATAATATAATATTAGTCAAAATATTATTAGTAAAAAAATTATTTGAAGAATCATACAAATAACTAAATATGTACATATGTGTACATATTAAGCACCAGTTCAGTTCTTCGATTAAGTACAGTTTGGTACGATTCAGTTCGATTTTTGGTTCAGGCATTGCTTATTTGCTTAAGAACCAGAACCATAAAAAATGAAATTTTTGGGTCAGTTCGAGTCAGGAAAATTCAAAATTCAATGATTCTTTTTAGTTCATGTTCTTTTTAGATTGGATATTTTATTCAATCCAGGAATCTCTGTGACCCATGTTTAGCCCTACACATATGTATTCATGATGCTTATGCAATGCTAATTATATAGGGAAGATTTCTGTTTGGTTTTCTTTTTTTTATCTATTTATCTATTTAAAGATATAAGGATATAGATGTGATATATATATATATATATATTAAATATTTAATAATAAAATATTCCTAGACTAATTAATTATGAAAATAAATTAATTAAGGGCTACTGTCGTTTTATTCAATTTAACAAACTGATAGTTGATTAATGAACAGAGTGAACCAAATAACTTTTAGAGTCTTAATTAGATCAAGACATGAGTCTATTATCGATTCAACATCTTGTTTGGAACTTATAAGGTTACTAAATTATTTTACAACTAATGCCTTATTATTCAAGCTACATTTGATAATATATATTACTAATGTTACTTTTCGAAAATTAACATATTACTTTTTAAAATTCCTCTATTAATGACCATACCCGTTTGGATCCAATCTGAACATATCACCATTAATCCAAGTCACTTTTCTAGATTTTAAGAATTTTAATGGTATACTCAATAATCACATTTTATTGAAAGATCCAACTCGATTCTCCTACTTGACGGCTTGATCGAAAATACCTCATATTAATCGATATATATACAACTCATGTATTCAATTTGTTTCTTTTGCTCATTAGTTTTAATTAAAATCAAGATGCACATGCATTAATGTCACTTGGAACTTATTTTAGACATTAGTTTGCATGTTCTCAAAAATGATTCAAATCACGTAGAACATTTATTTTTGTTGATTAAAACTGACACTTGCGTGCATTAATGTTGCTTCAAACAAATCTTCAACATTAGATTACATACTTAGGAGTTTATATAAATTGCATGGAATTTATATTTCAAACTTGCATGTATTTAATATCACTTCGAACTAATCTTGAATATTGAATAAGCATGTCTTGGAAATTTCATAATTCATGTATATTCATATTTTCATCAATGCAATATGGATTTTCACAATATTAATGATACATAATCACTAATTATTACTTATAATAATCTTGGAATTATACTAACATATGATATTTTCAAAATTCAAAAAATAAATTCGGATACATAATGGAATCCATATAAAATGCTAGAAAAATACAAAATTTTTAGGAAATAAATTCTTACAAAATTTTTACATCAAGCACATTGTATTTTCATTTATACAAAATTCTTAATTAATGAATAATTAAGAAAAATTACTTCTGAATATCAAAAAATTACAAAAATTACACCAAAAAAATAGAAATAAAAAAATAAAAAATACAAAAATTTGGTCTTTGAATTCTGGTTGATGCACCTTCATGCGCTAGTGAAGTGGTAGAGAGTGAAGCCTAGTCACAGGTGAGAGTAGTGGAAAAAGATGGATACTCGTTGCCACATGTCGAGGTGTAGTGGGATTGTTGTGTTGACGTGGCATGCCACATCATATCCCACAGGTACTGACATGTGGCAAATTGAGTGGGCTAATTTTGACGCGGTTAATAAAGTGTCTGTTATGTGGCGGTAGGTCATGCTAGGTTTGATGTTGGAATCACCACTTTTCAGTCTTCGTTCATCACCTTACTAACCACTCTCGATCACCAAAATTGAGATTTCAAAATTTTCAGACCTTTTGAATCTAATGGTAGCATTAGAACCATAAAATTTTGACAAAAACTTTTGCATTTTGGACAAAGTTGATAGAAGCAGTCAAATTTTCAGTCTCAGAATTCAACAAAATTTGAGAGACATCCTATATTAGATTTATCAATGAATCCAAGAATGTTTTTGGAGTGAAAACAAATTTTTATCATCTAAACAATCAACACTGATACAAATGAAGGAGGGTCACAACAATAATAGTTGCAATTGGAATTAGTTGATAATGTAAATAACTTAAACATAAATAAATACTAACCTAGTTAGTGCAACAAGAATGATGGAGATACCTCGAAGACATGATCTTTTTTGGCCGCCTTTAACTACAACCTTCACAGTTAGGAGGAGGTTACGTACACAACTTTCTATAGTATTTATTACTTCTCGTTGAATGATCCATGAGGAAACATAGTTTTCTTTATGGTTGTCTTATGGTAAAAAGAGGAAAAGGGAAAGAAAAACGTCTGTGAGTTTTTTGTAGAGAAAAACTTGATGTTCTGCTAATACTAAATTTGGCAACTACTTATCTTATTAGGTTTTCCATCAAACTCTTGTACAGCTGAACTAACTACCTAATAAATCTTTGTGTAATACTTAATTACACAGTAGGCCCATATATCTAACTTATATATTTGGTCTCAATTCTACACAACTCATAATGGACAAAGCGGCTAATTCCAACAATGCAAGTTTATAATAATGATAAAATTAATATAATTGAATAATAAAAACAATTGTAATATAATTAATTTTTAAATAACCATATTTTATGATAATTCAGTTTAATACATTACTATAATGATAAATCAATTTAATATTTTTTATTTATTCATTGATATAAAAGTTGAGTTTTTATGGTAATAAATGACTAATACATAGATCAGGTTTAAATTTAAATGTAAAAAAACCTACAAACTATGTGTCAACAAATAGCTTGTTAAGGTTCAATCATCATAATACTATAAAATGATTACATTTTTAGTATCTAGCAGTTGGACCCTGTGGAAAATAACTGGTTGTCATATATTATTGAAAGAATAATTTAGTTCACCCATGACGTTCCAATTATCAAATATATATAATTAAGTTTCGAAGCTTAATTATTAGTTATCTCATAAAAGGATTAAATTAAAAATATTTTATGCTTAGGGACTAAACTATAACTTGTCTTAAAATGCACCAAATCACCAAGAGGTACCTTGAGTTCTATAAATAGAACTCTCCCTCCCTCATTTTGCATACACTTTTCAAATTTCTCATAAAGAGAAATTAGACATTTTGTCTCTCTCTAGTTTAGGCCTATCAGAATATTTTCGACAAGGTTTTTAGGGGCAAAACTCCATCCAATTCTTGCGTGCATACGCCTATGAAATCAAATTACTCTCAACGAGGTTATGAAATATTTTTGTTGTGCATTTAGCGAAACACGAGGTTAGAATCCTTGTTCGTTTTATTTACGCTTTAATTATTAGTTAATTAATGTCATATAATATGAGTTATTATATTTTTTTCATTGGTATTACAGCTAAAATTGTTTCACACATGTAATTATTTAGTTAAATGTTGAGAGTATTTATGGTGTCGTTTCTAGAATTTTTTTATTGTAAAAACATGTAAATTTAGAAAGAGACAAATCTAAAAAAATAAAGCTCAAAAATTGGTAATTTGACCACACCATTGAAATCAGAATGCCAAAAAAGTTAGAAAAATTGCTTTAGATCGTCGAAAAAAGCTCGGAGAGCGGCACGACATGCATGCGCAAACCATCATGTGGTTGCGCGTGGGACGCGTGGTCTGGTTGAGATAAAACAACACGACACGTGTCGTTTGGCCCAAATGATGCATCAATTGTCGTCTATACAACGAGTCGTTTGGCTTAGAGCCAAAAGACATGTCGTTTTGGGTGTAAACATTCAGTCATCTGACCTATTTACCCAACCTAAACCCGCCAAACAACCTAAGGACCCAACTCGCTTATCCTAAACCTGACTAGCGCCTTAAACCCACCAACCTAAACCATCATTCTCCCAATCAGCAAGTGGTACGTGGCGCACGTTGAGTGTCGTGGTGCAAGCCCACACATATGGACAATGACGTTCTCCACTAGCGACGACACATCTAAGCGTGTGGGGACTGTTTTGGTGGCCAAATTTTTGTAAATTTTTAACAGATTTAATATTTACAATATTATGATTTTTTTGGTGCATTTTTTGTAAATTATTGAAGACCAAAAGTATTAATTGTATTTAAATTCAATTAAAATTAAGTATTGTAATTATTTTAAATATTTAAATCAGTCAAAATAAATTCAAAGAAAATTGCAGTATGTCTGTACATATTTGGGAATTTATTCTACTATTGTTTTTGTTTTAACATTGTTATATATGTGTTATAGAAAACAATGATCTTTGAATTAATCACGAAAGAGGTCCGAAAAGTTTACGAAATGGAATTTTGAATTCTCTCGAAGAAAGCCTAAAAAGAAAAGATTTCCACCTTTAGTCCAAGATGAGATAATTGGTGTTATAGATCAGTTTTGTAAAATCAAATTGTGTAATCCAGAAATTGGTCTAGAAAGGAGGGTTTCGATCGAAAAATGATCAAAATAAAACGTTGGAAGTTGTGAAGTGTATTTTTCATGAGATGCACCTTACAAAATTTTGGTTTGGAGGCATTACAGAATATGTAGATTATGTGTACAGAGTACTTGGAGATGATCCAATGAAATACACATATATGAACTATTACTTGATCTTTGTAACAAGTATGGCAAGAAAAGGAGCGATTTTTAGGGAAAGTCCTAAGCTTATGAAACATAGAAGTAATCACTATATTAGGCAGCCATGTCTTGAGAAAAAGGATTATTGGGTAGTTTGTTTACCCGATTCCTTTCGAGATAGGTTTGCCCAGTCAATGCCTACATCCTATAAGAGAATTAATGTGATAAATTTAAAGAGTGAGGATGAGGTTATGTAGGAGTAATAAAAAATGGGTCATATTACTATGTTTAACAATAGTGTTTGTAATAATTGGGTTCTATATGTTGGGTATGTGAGTTATGATGGAATTGTATTAGTTATATCGAGTGCAATAATTATGTTTATGTAATTAATTATTGATGTTTATATGATTTTTCACAAGTGTATCCATAGTTAAATCATATCATTTATAACTATTGTCCTTGTTTATGTTAGTTATAAATTAGAATTTATTATTTATGATTAATTTTTTATAAGATTAGTATTTTGGTGACATAAAACTATGGCACCTTAACATTTTGTTTTAACACTCATTTTATGTTAGTTTATTTATTTGATGAAATAAACAGAGTAAATAACAGTTAGTATTGCTCAAATAGAAACTTATAGTTGCATATTTTGTTGTTCTGTAGAATTATAACAGAATGACTACATCAAAGCCAATTGTTGTCCAGTTGAACAAGGATCTGAAATTGAATGGAGAGAACTACAAGGTCTGTCCATGAGAATTCAATATATCTTGGAAGAGTAAGATGTCCTTAGTTACAAATTAGAAACTATGGATATTTCTCTGGCAGGGAATGAACCAAGTGATGTGATGGCACTTGAGACCTATTAAATATGGAAAAAGAAGAGTTATTCTGTGAGAATCATCATACTTAGTGACTCGTCAAGGGGAGTCCTTGTTAGTATTTCGAAGGCTACAGATACAACCGACAATGAGCAAGGGGAGATACGTCAACCAACATGACTATACCAAAGCTACCAAAACTCAATACCAAGAAACAAATGTTGGCTAAAGGGCCATTTACCCAAAATAACTTTTTCAATCCATCTGGTTACCTTCCTTAGCAATGTTTTCCTAGTCAAAACCTTATATGAAGGAATGATGCATATTGAAAGTCCCAAGCAAGATGAGCTAAGAGTATGGAAGCTGAGTTTTTAAGGAATGTTATTATGAGCTTAAGGAAGAGAGAGTGGAGGAAAAGAGAGTAAGTAAAAAAACTAAGTCAATGAACCCTAAGAGGTTGGAAAGGGGAACCCTTCTAGGAGAAAAAGTGTGAAGAAGGTTTTCGGACCTAGCATTGATCGTAGGGACAGTGGTGATGCCAGAAGGGGGTAATATTGATCCATCTAATTAGAACCATTCAAAAATTTGAAGAATTGAGCATTGTTAGGGGGTGTTAACCAGTTGTGGTTATAATAGTAACCAGAGAGAGATGTTCATAAAGAATCCATTTTATGGTTATAAAGGAATCATGAGAGAGAAAGGTAGGGGTCATAACAAGAGTAAGGTTGGTTAAGACAACGATATAAATATTAAAGGGCTTTGAGAATAACAACGGTAAGATGCTGCCAAGATCATATTTGAGGGAAAATAATATGAACTATACCGAGAAGGAAAATGATGTTAGTATTTGTGATGATGGAGAAGAAATTTAACAAGCAACCAAATACAAACTTGGAGGAGCCTACAAATGATAGTGATGGCGACGAGAGTATGAGAAGTCCTGGTACTGAAAATTCTTGGAGGACACTTCCGAGAGTAGAAGTCACCAATAAAGGAGGGAGTATAGGAAATAGAGAAGAATACAAAGAAAAGGAAAGCAAATTTTCCGAATGACAAGTTGAGTGGTGGTGTTGGAAGGGAAAGAGTAAGCCCACTTAAAGTATTAGAGGAAGAAGGTTATGGTGAGGTGAAGAGCAGTGATTAAGAGGAGGAGAGAATGGTGTTCTCTGAAAAAGGATCGTGTTGAAAGGTTTAGAAAGGTAAAGTTAAAATTAAGGAATGAAAAAAAGAGACTGAAGAAGTTTCCACATTAAGAATTAGAGACCAAGTGTGTTAGGCTTAGCTCTTAATCCAGAGAAGATGTTAAACCATAGGTGTTCGCAAAAGAGGGGAGAGTTGTAACGCCCTGGAAAAATTTAATGAGAAATGAGTATATAAAGATGAATAAACTATAAGAATTAATCAATTTGGACAATGAGAAAGAAGAGGAAAGTTAGGAAAGAAGTCGAGCGTAAGAGAGAGTTTAAAAGAAGCAAAATGTAGCATTTACAGCCAAGAATAACGTTTGTTATGGTGAAACTAATGTACGATATTCTTCAAAATAACATATGTTTATAATCAAAATAACGCATGTTATTTATTAGGTAACATACGTTACAGTGACACTTAACATACGTTATCGGGACTCTAGACACGCATTAAAAGGGGAGAAAAGAGGGAAACCAAGGGAAACACTCTCTCTCAACCAAACCACTCTCTAGCAGTAAAACACTTCCTCTCAAGCCCCACATTCCTATTTCCATCCTAATCCCACATCTATTCAACTTTCAAATTCAAAATCCACTACTCTCCACCTGATCCACCGCACCTAGGTTTGAAGAAAAACACCAAGACAAGGTAATGTATAAATTTTGCAAGGGTAGTTGGTAGAAATTTAGAGTGGAATAAGGTTAAAATAGGGTTAATTAATGTAGGAAAATGTTGTATTCAGTTGGGGACATGGATTTAGGGTTTATGAGGGAATTGAGTGAAGGAAAGGGGAAATTACGGTTAGAGAGGTAGAGGGAAGATATTCAATTGGTAGGTTATACTAAATTGATGTTGAAATCATATATTATTGATAAATTTCGTAGGAACCAAACCCATAAGGGTGCCAGAGCGACCATCATAAAGACTTAACTAGGGATTTGAGGTAAGTTTGTACCTCATCACTTACTTATCCATATCTAGTCTTTGTATGGTTAAGTATGTTAGCTTAAAGTGTGTAATTAAACATGTAAACAAGAAATAAAAACCCATATGGTAGGAAATGTGATGTATGGTGTGTGTGCATTTGTGTGTGAATATGATGACCATGTTTGCATTGGGTTCTATGATGTCTTAATGGGTATGATTGATGATGTTTGATTTTGATTGTATAATATAAATGTATTTTCTTGGTTTGAGTATGGATATGCAGATGTGTTGAGATATTGAATGAGGATACTTAATTCATTCTATAAATGATAACATAAGTATGTATGTTATTTTATGGGTTCGGGTGGATGAATTGAATTGTGATGACACCTTGAGATGTATAATAAGATAAGTGACATGACGTGATTCACTTTTGGCTTTCATGATGTCTTAATACGTGTGATTAATATTAAATGACTTTGATTACATGAAGTGGATGCATTTTTTGAACTAAAATGGGTATACAAGGGTGTTGAGAAAGAATGCAATGTGTGTGTGGAAATTTTGAATATTGGCTTGTGGGAAAAATATGATCATAAGACATGTGCATTCGTGACATACATGCATGTGGCATACATGCATTATTGAGATAAGAATATATTAAAGAGAGAGTGTTAGAAAAACCCTTGGTTGAACAACTTGGATAGAAATGGCAATGTGAAAGTGAGAGATTTTAACCACATGTGCTATAGATGAAAGTGTGAACGAAATTAGCTATGTAAGGTTGAGTGATTCTAATCACATAAGTTGTGGATGTAAAAAGTGTCACGTGAGAGTGGGTGATCTAAGCACATAGACATAATATTGATCAACTTATGTGATAATGACCATGTGAGAGTGAGTGATTCTAATCACATGTGTCATGGCTGGAGGGTGTCATGTAAGACTGAGTAATTCTAAGCACATCGGTACTAGTTAAAAAGTGGAATGAGAAAGGGGCAATGTGAGAGTGAGTGATTCTAATCACATGTGCCATGGATAGAGAATGGTAGGGTAAGAGTGAGTAAGTCTAATTGCATTTACTAGAAATAAAAGGTGTCATGTAAGAGTGAGTGATTCTAATCATAGTGACATCAGTTGATCAGCAAGGTATAAAGGGAAATGTGAAAGTGAGTGATTATAATCAAATATGCCGACTAGAGATTGGTAATATGAGAGTGAGTGATTCTAATTGCATTTATCCAAAAATAAAACGTGTCATGTGAGAGTGAGTGATTCTAATCACAGTAACACCGACTGACTAAAGAGACAAAGAAGGGCAATGTGAGACTGAGTAATTCTAAGCACATGTGCACTAGATAAAAAGGTGTCATACGAGACTAAGAAATTCTAAGTGTATAGACACCAGTTGAACAACCAAAGGAAAGAGAGGGAGATGATCCTCTGTAAGAGAAAACATTGACATTAAAAAAAATAATGAAAAGGCATGTCATGAACATGATGCATACGTATTGAGCATAATCGTGTTAATGATGTGGATGATTGTTGAGCCTTAAAATTTGTATGTTAATGTATGGTACACGATATATGATTGATCATATGATATAGTTTGCATGATTGAATGGAGTGAGAATATTGCATGTGTGGAGAATGTTGAGAGGATTGTATGTGCATGTTGAGACTTTAATATATTAATGAAATGGATAGGACAGATTACATATATGAGATGGTAATTTATAATATGTAATGTGGTTTGTGAGTGAAATACATTTTCTCAATTGAGTGATTGGGCATTATTGTGTGAAAATGTGGAATGAATTATGCGTAGATGTACATGATTATAGATTGTAAAATGAAATGCGATTAGAAAAGATAAGGCTTGACTGAGATATGTTAATTTTGTGAGAGTTATGCTTGTATATTAGGTTGATGATGTGTTGAATGGATGTGCTGAATGGATGTTGGGTGTTTGATTAGCACGATGGGGGAGGATAACTATCTAAGTGCATGATAACAGAATTGGTTATTGATGCGTGTGAGAAGATGGTATATTGATAGTGTATGTTGATGTTGTGTTATAAAAGAATTATGTGTGGGTGTGAATTCGGAGGAAATGTATATGTGCTAGGTTAAAGTGTTAGGGTGGGATGTGTTTTAGTATAGTATAACTAAGTAAATAGGGTGTGATGGAGTGTTGTGAAATGTATAATGGTTGAATGTGAATTGCATGCTTAGATTTTGGTTTCTGCAGTTGAATAACGTATTTTATGGGTTCACTAACGTACATTACCTTGCTATGCACGGTCATTAACCACACCGTGCTAAATTTTGGAGTGTTTGGTAAGAAGAAGGGAATTCACTAACGTACATTAGTTGCCAGACTAATTTACCTTAATAGAAGTAACATACGTTACACTGAGGGGTAACACACGTTACTCAAGTGGTGGAATTCCTGGGTTGACAGCAAGAATAACGTATGTTAAACTTTGATTTGAACGTACGTTATTCGTGCCCAGAAGACTGTTTTGACTTGTAAACCTTACCTTGACATGCCCTAGATTTAGTGCATGATAAGGGCCAAGTTAGGGATTTAAAAGTAATCATTCTTGAACTAATTGGAATCCTAAAAACCTTGGATCGACTAACCCAAACAACGTATCCTAGGATTTAAAAAGTACAAGTAAAGTACTCCTTGAGTAAAAGAAGAACATCTAACTAACTAGAGACGATTACAGTTGAATGTACGATGCGAGTTTAGCCAGTAGAGGTATTTAGCAATTTAGGCATAGGGAGAGGAAACACTAATGCAATTAAGACTCATGGATCAGGATACACAAGTGAATGAAATGTGGTAATATTTTAATAATGGAATTGTGCATATAACTTAATGAACGAGTGTATTAGACTTTATATGGATAGGTAAATGATGAAGGAGGTATCCGCTTATTGAGTTTTATACTCACCTATTGTGTTGTGGTCGTTGTGTCTTAGTAGGTTAGCCGAGGAGTCCAGACCTAGGAAGAGGGTGCGACAACGAAAGTTTCCATTAAAAATGATTTCATAGCTTTGTAAAACTCCATTATGGTTGTAAATGTTTTCACTCCAACCTTTGGATATGGTTACACGCTTTTATATTCTTACATATTGTAAGCTAAAGTTTTCATAGTAACCATCAATTGTTTTTATTTGCGAAAAAATTTTAAGGATTTTGGAAACTTCATAATTTAATGAAAAGTAAAATTTAGCGTCACATTCTCTTCATAAGGGCGTTTTCTTTCCCTTCTCTCTATTTCTTTCTCTCTTGTCTGTCTTTTCTTTCCCTTCTCTCTATTTCTTTCTCTCTTGTCTGTCTGCTTATTCTATCCTTTCTTTTTCTATTATGCACATGCTTGATTATCTTTGCTTTCGTTTGACCTTATTTCAAACATTGTCTGGGGACAATGTTTGAGATTATGTGGGGGAGAAATCATGTTTTTGATCTAGTAA
The DNA here is from genome assembly GCA_948193385.1 of Breynia disticha f. nivosa. Classification (NCBI taxonomy): domain Eukaryota; kingdom Viridiplantae; phylum Streptophyta; class Magnoliopsida; order Malpighiales; family Phyllanthaceae; genus Breynia; species Breynia disticha. The sequence goes on along the minus strand of CANYCX011371442.1, from coordinate 3,513 downwards.
ATAAGTTGTAGTTGATTGATCATGATAGCATAATTATAAATGCAATCTTGATGGATTTATTTGTATAAATGAATTTCTTTTTACCAATTATCGTTTTACATTGGATGATTTTGAATCGAGCGGGGTTGATAGACTGTTTATAGTCGTTAGGCATTAAAGACTTAGGTGTTTCAGGCATATATTTCTCTTTTATTTACTTTTAATTCATAAACTTCCACAGTTTTTCTAGGGAACTGCTCCTCTATTCGAAAAATATGAGCATGCGCTTTTACTTTCGGAATTAGGTTTGTTTACGCGAATGTTGGAATCAAGTGCCTAGTGCAAGCGTTTGGTTTAGCATTTCTGCTAGGAAAAGCTCCTAGAGAGAGAAGTACCCAAAAAATAAAATAAAATAAAATGAAATAAATAAATAGAAAATAAAAGAGAAAAGAAAAGAAAAAGAAGAAAAGAAATAAGAAAAGAAATAAAAAGAAAAAGAGAATAAGAGGTTAAGGTTAGAGAATTAGGGTTATTAAAGGGAATTACTTGTTTGTTCCTATTTGAGTCTAGTGATGCCACTAGAATAGTCTTACATATCTACTCTTCTTTTCATTCATTTATGACTCACGATTAGTACTTAGATTATTTGTTTTGCAAATAGGCTATTTTGATTTTATTGTGATTTGATTTGATTGAGATTAATGCTACATGTTTTTTGTCGGATTGGTTGATAGCCTGATCTTGACCCTAGTTTGCTAGGGACGAGCAAAGATTCAAGTGTGGGAGAGTTTGATGTGCGCGTAATATGAGCGTATTTGTCACACTTTAGTTATGTATTAGGTGCGCATCTAGGTATAATTTCCCTTAAAATCACATTTTAAACCGTTTTTGATTGGAAAATACAGTTTAAGTTTAATTGTGATTTTACGCGTAGAATAATTCATATCTTTATTAATTATCGTCAGTTTTGTATGATTTTGACTTTTTATAGGATAGTCGATATTGATTATGATTTGAGACAAATTTGTGGACAGGATGACATAGATTCAGTAGAGAATTGGGCTTGAAAAGTTTCAGCATGCCCTTGTGCTGAACAACACAGGTCGTGCCTGTCACTATTTAGGCCTATGATCCACACACGGCCATATATGAAGAGCACGAGCTCGTGCTGAACAGTGTGGATGAGAACGATTCATGCCATTAGGCACGACCACCGTGCTGAATTGAATTTGGCACGAATCGTGTTTTACACGTGTTGACATTATGTTAATTGGTTAAAAATACAGTGCACGACCCATGCTAGTGCCAACACAAACGTGTCGATCAATCAAACAGTTGTTTCTGCGAAAAAAAGGAATCGATGGTTTCATTTGTGAGGGAGCCTAATGTTAGATGGTCAGTAGAGTAGAGAGCTCGAGGTTAGATGGCTAGAGCAGTACTTTTAAAAGCTATTAGGGTTTAGATTCTTAGGTTTTAATTTCATGTCTCCTTTACATTTCCATGCCATTTAGTTTTAGGTTATGATTCAAGCACCCATTTACTTTTCTTACCAAGAACCATTTACTTTTTTGCACTTTATTTACTACTTTGATTGATTTCTAATGTCATTTACATTTTCTTGCAGGTTCCTTTCTCGAAATTTAGTTACAGAAGCTTTAGATGCTTTGACTTTACATTTACATGGCTTTCTTTACAATTTTTGCATATTTACTTTCCATTGCGAGTTCACTTTATGTTTTGATGATGCTTTGATTTGGGTATTATGTTTTGATTGCCAATTTGATGTTTAGATGCTTTAGTTGTTAGTTGTTGGATTTTGATTTGGTCTTTTTACGTTTTAAGCTTGTCCTTACATTTTTCAAGTCACATTTATGATTTAATGCAATGCAAATTTATGTTTATTGCACTTTAGTTTCTTTCGTTTGCTTTGAATTGAACACATTTACATTTTGCGCAATTTAGGATTAGTCGTGTTTAATTGCAATTAGTTTAGTTTAAAATTAAAATCAACTTTCAATTGATTGGACATTCAATAAGCAACAACGACTCGCATGACATTTAGTTCAATTTCCATAGGGTTCGTAAACTGGGTCGAGTTTGTAACAACCTAAAAATTATTTTTATTGAAAATGATTATTGAAAATAAGATTTTTCTTATTGAAATGATGAAAAATAAATGATTATATTTAGGTATATGAAGGTTGATTGAAGGTTGATATAAGGTTTATGTGAAATAAACAAGAAAAAGGAGAAATGCTGAAAATAGCAAAGTAAAGTACGCGCGGTGGGCACTACAGCGTGTAGTTCACTGCCCACCACGTGTAGTCTACTGATTCTGGGAAAAAAATATATAAGCCATCGATTTGAAGAGGTAAGATCATTCCATAGGATTCTATTCATTTCCAGCTGCAGAGAAAACATGAAAGAAGGGCAGAGGAGTGATAAACCATTGTATTTGTGCTTAAAGGAAGTGAATTAATTTCATTTTTTGTAATCTTCCATCCATAGTTGACAAGGTAAGCTTATGAAGGTTTACTTAAGGTTTATGATTTAAGTTTGCTGAATTGTATGAGTTTAAAAGGAACGTTTGATTGCTGGAAATGTTGAGAAAGTAGTGAAATAAATTGAAATTGATGGCTTGTATGTGGTAGGATAGTTTTGAGGAAGAGAGGAGATGATGAAGAGTGGAAACCTAAAGGTTGACTAAGGGTTTACAAAAAGGGTTTTGTTGGAAATTGTAAACCTTAATGAGTCCATGTGTTTGAATGGCAATTAAATTGGAAATTATGTTATGGAATGATTAGAACATAAATAATCCTATATCGTGTGAATTTCCTTAAATGGCTAAATTTTGGTAAAATGAGTTCATAAGAAAAGATGAATAACAGTTGACTTCAAGTTGATAATTGATGTTTTGATTCTTCAAAGTAAAGAATGAATGTGTTAATGGTTAGTTAATGCCATGTATGTTATTAATTACATACAGGAGGATCTTTACGCTGCTGGGTGGCTTTCGAGTCGTGTTAGTTTATTGTTTTTGCTTGCTTTTGAGGTAAGTGTTCTTAAGCTTACAAATTGATTCGCAATCTTGTCTTTAGGCTTAATTTTATATAAATGGATTTGGCCTATAATAATATGTTGAGTTGCTAGATTCTAGATGAACCATACTGACAATGTGATGTTTTGGTTCATGATTAATATGAATGGAAAGAATGTGATACGAATATATGTCTTTAATTGACATATGGTTGATAATGTTTATTATGGTTGATTGTTGATTGATAATTATAAGCTTAGTTGCTTATTATGTATGATATGTTCTTTGGAACATTGATATGCTTGGATTATGAGACTGTTTTGGCATGTTGATTATACTTGCCTTGTTGTTCATATTATTTATCTATGAACTTTACTTGATTGGATTGTATGCTCTTTTGGATATATTGACGTTTTGTTGATATATGTTTGATTGACATGCTCAAGATGCCTTGTTCAATTTCATATGTGAGATTGTGATTTGAGAAAGCATATGAT
>CANYCX011371190.1:0-11408 GCA_948193385.1 Breynia disticha f. nivosa | reverse complement strand
TGGTGTTTCAATTCAATGGTCTTTTAACTGTTAGAAGTGGTTAGTCTTAGATAGATTCTTTGTGTTGCATGTTTAAACTCGCTGTCATGTGGCTGTATGCAAATAGATAGGCTTCATATACTAAACACTTTGTAACTGCATCTTTTATGCTACTTTGACTACAGAATGTAAACGATGCTCTTTTCTGCCCCTTTATTCTTGAAAGCAGTTGCGGACCCTCAGATTTTGCTGGAAGAGAAAGAAGGATTACAGGAAAAGCTGGCACTTACTGAGTATGAGCTTCGATTGGCACAAGAGGACATTTCCAAGTTGAAAATTGAACTGCAAAAGAAAATTGATTTGCCACAGGCTGAAGTGAGTGGTAAGATTTTGTTTCTGTCGGTGATGGTGTACTAATTGTTGTCATGGGATATTCATAGTAAGCGTTCAGCAACATGCTTAAAAACAAGTCGAATAGAAACCCATTGGCTTAGCCATTATATCAGTATTCTTTAATTTGGTAGGGGGAAAGAAAATAGGCTGATGATCTAACATTATGACTAAACTAGGACTACTGGACTTTATATCATGTGGCTGATTGCATAGTGAATTTGACAGGAGCATAATAGTTGTATCTAGGACCAATTTGGTTTGTAGGCAACTTTTCTTTTCTTCTCAGTTAAAATAATTTTCTTTTTCTTCTTTAATTATGAAACAATGATATTGTAAGCAAGTTTGAACTCCAAAAGTTTTCTGCTCCTGAGTTGTTGATTAATTGATTTCCAAGGGCAAATTAATCATGCATTTTTCCATTTTCCATTATATTTGGTCATGGAAAATTTTAACATGCAAAATGTATGATATTAATCACTCGAGAAAGAACTATCATTTTGGATGTTGAGTGAGGCTTTGATTGTTCTAGGCAAATGGTGTGGCATGTTGAGCCTCATATTCAGAAGGGGGTGGTTAGCTTTTGTGATCCAGAAAACAGAGAATGGGAGAAGACTAAGTGAACCAAATTATTTTCTTTGATCAGTTCAATTGTTAGATGCAGTTTCCTTTAGATTTATTTAAAAGAAAATTGTGATATCTTAAACTGTTGCATTGAATTCTTTCTTAAGAAGAAAAACAACTGAACCAATGAAAATCCCAGGGAAGCCAGAAATTCCGTTTATTCTGCCATCTTTTTTTCCTCTCATTTAGCATCTCTATTTGTTTTTAATATCTATATCTATGTTCATTCAACCTCAGCCAGAGTTTATTTTCTGGTGGCTTTCTTGGTATTCCAATTCATTTGACATTTGATAACGATATCATTTTTGTCCTGCATTTGCAGAGGCAAATTCAGATGCATCTATGATTCGTGGACCAGACATCATACGGCAGAAGAAGGATGCCTCCATTTCTGGCCTGGGCCCTTTAAAGGATATTGAACGTAGGGATCTTAACTGTGCACTGAAAGAATATTTGCTAATTGCCGGATACAGGATTACTGCCATGACATTTTATGAGGAAGTATGTGTTCTATATGACTTCTAATGCTCGTAAACCATCACTTGTGATTCCTTTTTGCCTTAATTTTTTCGTTACTTTTTTTTACTTTTGAACGTGATTTTTTTTGTATGGATAACCTTTATGTTTTTGCCTATAGAACCACTTGTCTACCTTTCCTTTCTAGTGTTTTAACTATTTAATGTTATGAGGCCACATTCACTTTTAAAATACATGACATGAATTCCAGAATCGTATGGATTAATTATGACTTGTGATGAATTCACAATTTCTGCAACTTTTTCGTGTTTCTTAAATATGATAGGAGTAAAAGAACAAAAGAGTAATTCACAAATGTTTTTCTTTTTACGTTTTGGTTGAGCTGAAAAACTTTTATTTTCTAGAACTTTTTTATTAACACGGCACGGCTTGGAATTATTTAGCTAGTTATCCTATTTGGTTTTGTTTATTGATCCATTTTCTTGGGCTGATGTATTTTTGGTCTAAAGATGTGTAAAATTATATATTACTTCGGCATGTATTGAACATGCTAGCATGTGCATCTATTTGTGTATTATCTGTTTGCAACATTTTGTAAGGTTCTAATACCTATTTGTTTCAATTATCAGGTTACAGATCAGAATTTGGATGTTTGGCAGAAGACACCTGCATGTGTACCAGATGCCTTGCGCCACTATTATTACCAATACCTTTCATCAACTGCAGAGGCTGCTGAGGTATTTCTTAAAAATTTTAGATTGATTACTTTCTGTTTATTTGACTACTTACTTTGACGGGACACATATCAAGGCAGTGTTTTAAAACCAGACCGGTTCATCCGGACGGACCGGAAACCCGGCGATCCAGCCATTAAACCAGTCCAGGGTTACATTAGAGACTGGAGTTGCATTAAACCATGTAAAACCCATTAACCCGACCAGACAGATCGTTTACATAATTTTGGTAATATTTAATAATCCCTCCGTCCTATAAAGATAGACACAATTTGACTTTTACGGTTTTTAAGAAATTAGTAGCTGTGGTAGTAAAAGTTAGTTAAATTATGTATTATTACTATGTCCTTAAAAGTTTTTATTAGAAAATACCACCATTAAAAAATTTGTTTCATAAATAAGGATAAGAATATCAATATATTTATCATAAATGAGTTTAAAAAGGTAAGTGTGTCTATATATTGGGACACTATATATAGAAAGTGTGTCTATCTTTAAGGTACGGAGGGAGTAAATGTTTTATCTTAAATTATAATATTTAATAATTATTTTTTATTTAATCGTTATTTAATCTGTTCCGACCAGTAATCCAGTGGTTAAGTTGTTGACCCAGTAACCTGATTCCTAGTTTGGGTGGGCCAGGTTTTGAAACACTGTATCAAGGTATTAAGTGGTTGATAACGCAATTGTCACTTGTCACAGGCCCAGTACGTCAAGCATTTTAAAGCTTTTCTGACCTTTCTTCTTTTAATTTATTTAATGCTATTGCTAATAGATCAAAGCAGTCCTCCAACATACTTGGATTTAGCTTACAGTGTTTTACCCCAATAGATTAATTACTTTTATTGAAGGAAAAATAAAAAAGGCTTAGCTTACAGTGTCACTTGCACGTGTTTTGATTAAGATGTGTTCATTTACTTATTCCTGAAATTGGCTTTAAAATGAAAGCAAAATTGTTTATGTGAAAAGCTTTGGTACTACATTTTTTTTGTTTTGTTTAAATTGTTATAATATTGGAATTCTGCGGTAATAGTTTATAGTTTTTGCATTTTGGATTATCAATATGTTGCCTTTGCTAGTTACTGGTTATTTTCTTTACCATCTATCATAACAGTATGTTGCTCTTACAGGAGAAAATAGCTATGCTTCGAGAAAAAGAGTTGCATTTGAAAGAAAATGAAAAGCTAAATCAAGAAAAAGATGAGTTGCTCAATAACAAGTATGTATCGTATACTCAAATAAATGGATTGACCAAATCCTTGGAAACCCTTCAGAAAGATTTGAAGGATAGGGATAATCAGGTATTCATTTTTCTTAATAGTTTATCTTGGATGATAAGTGTATGCATTTACCTGTTGCTTCTTCCTTTCCAGATACAAAAGTTGAAACAGTCCTGGGAATCACAGCGGAATGAGGTTAATGATTGTAGATCTGAGATCACTTCTTTGAAGATGCACATTGAAGGATCTCGTTCTGGAAGGAGTGTAGTAACTAGTGATAAAGAAGAAATAAGATTATTGCAAATAGAGGTAGAAAGACTGAAGGATAAAAGTGCAAATAATCCTGAATCTTTGAATTCCATCGATGGTGAGAGAGAGCTACTTCAGACTGAGGAAAAAGTTGTTGAGATAGATGAAGAAAAAACTGTAATAACTCAGAAAATTGGTCTCTCTGGAGTCCTAGACAATCAAAATTCGGAACCACCTACAGGCAGCAACACTAAACTAGAAGATTTTTCGCATCTTTCAAACGGTCTCCTCACTTCTGTGGACAGTTTAGTGGCATCCAAACAAAATGGTGAACAGCAATCAGAAGATAGTCGACAACAGTTAAAATCTGACATTCCAAGTCCACCACATCCAAAATCTGATTGCTTAAATAGTGAAGCCGCTTCTGGGCATCCTGTATGTTCATGTTCTACCTATAAATATACTACAAGGCTCTTTTACAGTATTGAGTCGTGACCCAAAGATTCTTTTGTTGTGCCTAACTTTTATTCTGCTACCCAAGGCATAATTCATTGTTACATGGAAAAGTTTTTATATTTCTTGTTTCTTAAGGAAACTTAATTTTCTTCTGCAGGGTTTGGATACAATTCAGATCCTTGCATATTCTTTGCCCAAGATTGTTCCCTATGTTTTGATCAATCACCGAGAGGTTCACTTTCTTCTAATTTAATCTTTTTTTTATCATTTGGCTTCATGTCATATGTTACAATAAATTCTTTGTGCACAGGAACTTCTTCCTCTGATGATGTGTGCAATTGAGCGCCATCCAGATAGCAGCACGAGGGATTCGTTAACCCACACATTGTTTAATTTGATCAAACGACCGGATGGTCAACAGAGACGTATAATAATGGATGTAGGTCATAAATCTCCCTATAGTGAATTCAGTATTTACATTGTTTTTAAATGGGTAAAAATAAGAATTCGGTAGTTACAGCAAATGTGATCATATGATGATGGCAGCTTTTTTTGCACTATTTCGGGCATGTGTCTCTCTTGCCAAGAATGTTGGAGAAATGAGAACAGAAACAGAGTTACTTCCCCAGTGTTGGGAACAGGTAGATTTCATTAACAGCGTTTAAACAAATTTAAACAAATTTAATAGTCCTGTGTCTTCTTTATTCTTATACCTCTTCTTGGTTCGTTTGTTAATTTCATGTTCTTGTTCCTTGTTTCATGATTACAGATTAGCCACATGTATGAGGAGCGTCGGTTGCTTGTTGCTCAATCTTGCGGTGAGCTGGCTCAATTTGTCCGGCCTGAGATTCGGACTCCCTAATTTTGTCAATTGTGCTACAACTTCTGGAAGATGCTGCAACTGTTGTTCGCGAGGCTGCTGCACATAATCTGGCTTTGCTCCTTCCACTCTTCCCAAATGCAGACAAATATTTCAAGGTCAGCCTCACTTATGCTTCGAGGCAATCATGGAGAGGGTTCTGATTTGACAAAATTGGCTACAACGTAAGCTCTAGAACAGGTTGATGGAAAATGATCTAGAGATGGAGCCTTTTCGTGTTGCCATAATATAATGACTAGAACAGCATAAGACATAAAATAGAAGTGGAAATTCAATTTCTTCAAAACTCTAATTTATGGTTCGTAGGTGGAAGAGATGATGTTCCAATTGGCTTGTGATCCTTCTAGTGTTGTGGTAGAAACTACACTGAAAGAGCTACTTCCCACTGTAATTAATTGGGGAAACAAGTTAGAACATATTTTAAGAGTTCTTCTCTCCCATATCTTGAGTTGTGCTCAGGTTTTCCTTTTGCTGAAAGTATATTTTGCTATTTCTTTGTGCTTGATTTGTTTAATTATGCTTAAATCTTTTGGGTTTTTTTTTCACAGCATTGTCCACCTCTTTCGGGAGTTGAAGGATCTGTGGAGTCACATATGCGTGTTTTAGGAGAAAGAGAGCGCTGGAGCATTGACGTTTTGCTAAGAATGCTGATAGAGTTGATTCCCTTTGTTTACCAGAAAGCAGTTGAGACCTGCCCTATTTCTGCTGTTTTGGAGTCAAATGAGACGATGTTTTCTGCCTCATTGCTGGATTTGTATTCAAGGTAAGTGACGGTTTTGTTTCTTGTATTTTTTTGAATTATGTTTATTATTTTTTTGCTATTTCTTGCTTTGAGCATTAATAAATTCCCTGTTTTTTGTGTCGATGAATACTGTTTGACAGTTTGAGTTAAATATGGGCTCATGTCTCTTCTTGATCTGTGTGACCAGGGGACATGTTGAACGGCCTGCGTTTGAATGGATGCATGTTGATTGTTTTCCTGATTTGATACGAATGGCCTGCATGCTACCACAAAAGGAAGACAGTTTGCGAAATAGAACTACCAAGGTAACTTTACTTTGAAGTCAGAACTGACATGTAATCTCAAATATCTTTATCTTCTGTATATTGAGTGTACTTTTATTGTTTGCAGTTTCTGCTTGCTATAAGCGAACAATTTGGAGAATTTTATCTGGTGCACATCATGCTACCAATATTCATGGCAGCTGTAGGGGATAACGCTGATTTAACCTTTTTCCCTTCTGCCATCCATCCAAGAATTAACGGTACTGGTTGACAAAAGTTTATCTATCTAATTCAAATTGTCGTTTCATTACTGACTTTTCCTTTCTGCAGGTTTGAGACCAAAAACTTCTGTTGCTGAGAGGATTGCCACTATGTGTGTCCTGCCTCTTCTCCTATCAGGTGTATTAGGTGCGCCTAGTAAGCATGAACAGCTAGCAGACTACTTAAGAAAGCTGCTGGTTGATGACACACTGAAAGAGAATTAGTCAAAGAAGCTGATACGAACCAGCCCACCCTCTCTCTATCAACCAAAGCCCAACTGACACCCACGCATGGGCCAGCTGTAACCAAGGCCCAATGGTTGGTGGAGCACCCCTCTTGGGCCGGCCCCTCCCAGTAAAACCTTGGCTGATGGGAGGAGGGGAGCCCCACTTTATATAGTATACATTTATGTTTCTTTTTATCCATGTGGGACTCTATCGGAAAGTTGCAGAAAAATTAACATTCATGACAAGCACATCAAAAACGAAAAGAACAAGACCAAATTTCAAGTTTACAAAACTTGAAACATACCTTCCAGATGTAGTGTGAGACCTGACCTTCTAAGTAGGCAGCATGTAACTGTTCTGAAACATTAACCTGATATTTCAAGGATAAGTCATTACATAATAACAAATAACACAATTATGTGCCTTGGGATGTGCTTTTGCTGAAAGTACCTCCAGTAACACAGGACCATATGCTTCCTTGTTTAGTTCATGCCGATGTTGTTGGAACCACTGGTATGCCTCAAAAATCCTGTCAGTTCCAGAGTCTTTTAACGCCTGTAAGCGTTTATGATTTGTACTCTCCATGTCTTTCAACCTAACAAGAGGGCATAGTAAATGTTAAAACTTGAAATTACAGAATGTGCATGTTTGAGTAACAATTACGAAGCACAGTTGAGTATTACCTCTCTTGGCACTGCCTAAGGTGTATTTTCTTTTGATTCAAGAGTCTATCTACTTCCGATTTCTCGTGCCTCTTCTGATTTGAGGAACCCTCTACCTCCAAAATCTGAGCACCTAGTGATTCCTGGAAAGAAGCCAAGTAGCTTGAAACTTTTATGCGTGACACCTAACTATTTGTTAAAATACTCATGACTCATCTCATTCAAATTACAGTCTTGCAAATTTATATCTCACGCATCTTTCAATGTCAAAATAAGATTAAAAAACAGTAAAAAAAATTCAATTTATTCAATATAAAAAATTCAAAAGACTAAACAGACAAATAGAACAAATTCAACAAGAAAAATGAGAATAAAATACACATCTTGCCATGTTATACACTCTTTGGTACTTTCAATCAAGCAACACAGACCAAAATGGTATAGTAACTTACAAGGATATCCTTCGGAGGTTCAAAATTAGGCAGACTGTGAAATTCCTTTTCAGCAGCTTGAAGCTCTTCTTTCGCATTTAGAATCCTTTGTTGACGAGATTCTTCTTGCTTTCTCAATTCTTCCATTTCTTTATGTTTACCTTGTACTTGCACACCCTATAAATACGAAAAAATAATCACTTAAACAAAAAAGTTTCTCATTCCTAATCAAAAAACCTAAAAGAATTTCAACTCACCAAATGGTTTTCCTTCTCCAAAATATCCATACGTCGTTTGGAATTGTCCTTTATGAGATTGGTCACCTTTCTACATTCTGTATCCAACAGATCTTTTTCATGCTTTTGTTTTCTGAAAAAAAAAATTCACTACTTAAGAGAAAAATCCAAACCCAGGTTATTATTGCTCCGAATAGTAAAAAGGCCTTCTAGCTTTACAATTGTCCTCAAACAAGGACACCTGTGCGTAAAAATTTGAAACAGGATCATCCTGATCCTCGCAAGTTATATCATAGGGAGAGCTAATGATTATTCTAACTCCTGATATAGAAGAAACCAGTAGCACAACAGTGATGCATAAAATCGTTGTCAGTTCAGATAAAGTTAAAAGATCATTATCAAAGAATTCTGCTTTCACAGAACAGAACATTAGCAAATATTTCAGCTCCATGTTATGTTCAGAAGAGAAAAAAAATTATTTACTAGAGCAGGACTACCAAGAAAAAGAAAACCCATCTTATGGAGGAAAACAAGATCTGCACATATGCTCAGCAATCTATCAGGAAACATTACAATAAAGGAGCTGTGAATCCATCAGAGGTTCATTAACACACAGTACTAGACATGTTAACACCAGCTACAACCATGCAGTCATGAGTCGACATTGTTCAAAGAAGATATATATAGTAGCACCGAACCTAATGGGTTCACTGAGATCATTAAGAATTTTGGCAGCTTCAGTTAACTTCCTCTCTGCATCCTTAATTCGCTCTTTAAGTTCAATATATTCAGCCTTTTTCATGTCATACTTCAACCAAGGTAGTTTCTTCCTCATTAACTCGACCTAGAACAACAGCGCAGAGAGATCAGATCAGTATAAAACACTGAAACACCTACTAAAAGATAAACAAATACCTTTGCTAGAAGATCTTCTCTTTGGCGAACTCGCTCAACATCTTTTTCAAGTTCAGCATTAAGGCTCTTCAGTTGATTCAGAGTATCTCCATTTCTCTCAACAGCCTAGTATACCAGAAATGTACTCAAGTAAATTTGCATAAGTTTGCAAACAAATCAAACTCACCATAAGAAACTTACCATTTCAATGTTCTTTAGTTCACGGCTTCTTTCAACAAGATTACGATGCAGAATTGGAAGTTGAGGATCACCAACTGCCTTTTCAGTCTCTTCTAGAAGTTGCACGGGAGTTAACTTTGCAAACTCACATACCCTGTCTTGGGGTAAAAACTGTAAAGGAAGCCACCACCGTCACCACCCAGAAAATGAAAATCAAACCAAACAAAAAATTGAATGGGACTAACTAGAACTAACCAGAATCGGTAAAACTTAAAAAATTAAAATATAGATATCCATTCCACTTGGTGCATTGCATGCACCTGGAATTTAAGCAAATGTGAGTATTAAGGTAAATACTAGCATAGAATTATAGAAGTTCATATTATGCACAATATTGAATAGTAAAACATAAAGATTTGAAACACAAAATTAATAAATAATGTTGAAATATACTGCAGAAATCAGAATACATTGAACTGCTTATTACTACATTTGTTCATTTGTCTTAATTCACAATTATACAAATAAAAGCCATCAACCTGGAAGAAAAATTTACAGTTGAATTTACTACCAAAAGCTTCAATCTTGAGGGGGCATTCGAAGCTTGAGCTTGCATAATGGACAGAACAATCTAACACAAGAATACAGCTTAATCCTTTACAGCTTTACATACAAAAACAAAAAATAGAGGTAAATTATGTCCAGAGGGTCATGAGAACACTTAAAAACACATCTTATAACATACTTGAGTCAAATTGTTGACTTGGATGTTGAATCTTCGAATGACTTCAGCCACCTCTTTCTTAGGGACAACTTTTCCTGAACCCAAGGATCGTAAATGGTTTATTAATAGCTCAATCACTTAAGTGCACTTAGCGTAAATGAGATTGAAATTTCCACATCTTTTATACAAAGGACACTGATACATAATAAAACCAGTAAATTCATCCATCAAAGGGCACTGACACATAAGAAAACCAGCAAATCCATGATCATATATATGCACAAGAGTAGAAAGATTTGAAATACATGTTTTGCATAATCTGAGGAACTTCAGCAAAATCACTTGCAAGTGAATCAACATTATCTTCTATTTTTCTTTTTTTTTTTCGAAAAGAAAAACTAGTGGGGAGATCTAAAATGAAAAGTTAAAATAAAAAACCAATCCTTGTATATTTTTCCAGTGCCATACATCATAAACAGAAACATGATTTGAGGTCAATCAAAAAGGACTGAAGCAAGGACTATCACTGCTAGATGAATTAATAAGCATCTAACCATTGAACAACCACTCTGACTTGTTCCGTATATCAATTTTGCGAGTGATGTTAAGCTGCTCTTCTTTCGTATATCCTCTCAGGCATATCTTAATATACCCAGACTCTTCTCCCCTCTTCACATAAGCACCAACACTTGTTGCTCTTCCAAGCAACTACAAACATAAATTGTTCCAACTTAAGTCATCCGCAAAAATTAAGTACCTTAATCAATCACATTAGAATCTTTCTACTAACCTGAGGTTCACCGCCAAGACCAAGAGCAATGGCGCACACAATAGAGCTCTTACCGGACCCATTTGGCCCAATTACAAGATTCAAACGCGGTCCCGGTTTACATATCAAGTAGTCATAGGTCATGAAATTGTGAAGCTCAATTTCAATTATGTTTCCAGGCATATAATCATCTTCACCCCTGTAAAAAAAATAACATAAAAAAAAACATTATTCCTTGATCCACTTCATACACAACACATAATTCATTGGGAAATTTGCCTATTCACTTCATAAATGCTTTCTAGATGCAAAGATAACTTGTGTGCAAGAAAATGGAGTAGAACATTCCTAACGCAACAAGAAATGTGATCAACAAAATAATTAAATAATTCTTTTCGCAAAACGAGCAAAGCAGCCGAAACTAATTCAGTTGAATTGAACTATTCTGCTATCCCAAAATACTCAACTTTGAAAAAAGATAGAACCTTTTAAACATTAAATAACCTTATCAAAGCTTAAGTTTACAAGAGATAAAAACAATTCAGATAAGACCTGTAGAAAAAGTAATTAAAGCCGCAACTTGTGCAGTCGAAAATAAATCAATTTCACTCCTTTTGCCACAATTTTTTTCCAATAATTGAACAAATAAGTCATTATGAACTCTAAAAACAAAGAAAAAGAAGGGAATTTGCAAACAGAACGAGAAAACTAAAGCATTACGGAACTACCAAAACGAAACAACAAAAATCCAAAGAGAAAGACAAGAGTTTTCTGCTAGGCGAAGATAAAAAAGAAAAAAGTTAAGCCATACAAGGAAAGAAAATAAAGAATTCATTTTTGTTGAGTTTGAAGAAGTGACCTGGTAATTTTGGCGCGCTTAGAAGGAGGGACAGTGGAAGTTGAAGAGCGTATCATTGTCTGAGTGATGCCGTTTTGTTGAATTGAAACCCGATTTAACTGAATTCAGACGCAACGAGCAAGTAATTAAGTAAATGCAGAGAGAGAGAGAG
>CANYCX011370050.1:0-18001 GCA_948193385.1 Breynia disticha f. nivosa | reverse complement strand
GCTCTCCAAGTATAATGCTCTACATTATACCTATGCACTTTGCTAGATATCCCGAATATCTATGACCCGTAGAACATGATCATATACAAAGTACATACTAGTCTTAATTCATTTCTATTCCCATAGAAACAAGCGACTAGGGATATTTAGAACGTTAATCTCAAAAACTTCCAGGTTCTACTATCAAGGTCCTCAACCTTGATACCTCAAGCATATAATTAAGATTCTTGGATATTTTATCAAACAATATACCACAGGTCAATACATGATAAGATAAAATAATGCCTCATAATTTTATTACTCAATAATAAAAGTTACAAACAATGCATTGGGCTAGGGCTTACACTAACACATTTTTGGTAAAAATGGGAATAAGTGTGCAACATCAATAGGTTGATGATGCAGACTGGCGTAAATAAATCACAAGTATAGCTTGCCTACAATACCATCACATCCATTGTCCATAAGAAGGAATGGGTTAGCATCCTATGAATAATCCTTACGTGTGTTTTTTTATACTTACTGACTTTAGATTGAATGAGATTGTAAGTACCCCCTAGGTAAATTAGTCAAGTTTTTCAAGAACTCCTGTAAAAGAAATGTGTAACTATCAAAAGTTGTGCGAGAATGATGTGAATTGTCTAATACTCTAAACTCCATAGAACTCTCGTGTCTAGTAAAATCCAATTATGCCAAACTCTACCTAATCTAAACTGCAAAGTCCTTGTGTTAAAATCAACATTCAACATAACCAGGAACTCCAAAAAGAATTCTTTACACAACACTAGCTTTGTATCCATCTTAGCATATTCTGGCTAAACCTTCATGATATAAAAGTTCTACTATGTCTAAATTCATTTGTAATTGCTCTAAGACCTCAAAATGCATACATTTTTCCATAACAATTTGGCGATTAGAAGAGAGAAGATAACTTATAACCTCATCATCATCGTCGAAATGCATATATGGATGTATAGTAGTAGGTTGCTGACATTTTCTAGGTGAAGAGGTGCCCACTTAGATAGATTTATAGAGAAATCAATGCATTAAAGCGTGTTTGAGGGTGCGTTGAGGGTGTGCCAGGATGGGTTGTGCTGGTAGGATACTTTTGTGGTGTTTTGTGAGAGAAAAATGAGTGAAATGAAATAGTGTTGGTGTTTTAAATGGGGAAGCGGCGCTCAACACAACCTAGCTGAGATTGGTATGGGTCTTGTTGCGCTAGAGTTACCACAGCACGAGGATCATGACTGACAGCATGGTGGTTGTACGACCCATCCGTCTGGGTTTGAGGAACAACTACGAGCAACCCTATGCGGAGTATCAGCACAGGGTGTGCTTTTGGGATGATAACATGAGGGTCGTGCTATCAACACCGGGGTTGTGTTAAGCCATTGCTATGGTAAATTTAACTTCAAAATCATCAAGCCAATGCCCAACATCCAGCAAAACATCATCAATCATCACAGAAACACTCAAAACTCATCATGTTCTCCTAAAAACATCATTTATGCAAGTCATATTCACAACAAAAAGACTAATTCTAAGGCAAAGGAAATGAAAAACACTACAAACAAAAAAAAACTCTGTACATATCTACAAAAATGCTAAAATTTGAGTCTAAGCTAGATTACCAGAAAATGGGAAATGCCTGAGAACTGTTAAGAGGTAAACTCAGGGTTAACCTCTCCTTCGAAATAAAGCTTAAGACGTTGCCCATTCACTATGAATAGAGAATCAAAAGAATTAAACACATCGTATTGGGCATGTCCTAAACCATAGGATGATCAATGTCAATCCGTTTTTGCTCCTCAACTGAATTGATTTAATGCTGGAGTTTCTCACCTTATTCCCCACTCATGGTACCTTTATCATCTCTCAACCAGCTACTCGAACTAGTACCACTTTGATTTGGGCTGGAAGAACTACCAAAATTCCCAAAGTTAGGATTTTTGGTATGAGGTGGTTGGTATAGTGGATTCCAATTTGAAATGTTGGATGGGCGTGATGGACTATGATGGGAAGATGGTTGTGGCTGATAAAGTGGCAGATGTGAAGGTTGGTATGGAGGTGGTGGTTGTGAATATGAATGCTGCTAAGAGAATTACTGAGAGTGAGAATATGTCAGCTGAGTCAGATACGGGGTTGGCTAAAATAAAGTGGCCGATAAGAATACTTAGGTAGGTGGGATGGAAATAGAGGTCTCTGATGGAAATAAAGTGGCCGATAAGAATACTTAGGTAGGTGGGATGGAAATAGAGGTCTCTGATTGAAAAAATCCATAAAAATCCATTTTCTCCATTATTGGACTCAAAGGATAGTCGTATGCACTAGATTCGTCATTAGAATATGAAGTGTAATGGTAGGTCTTTGTGAAGTGCCCTCCTACACATGTCACGCAATGAACTGGTCTTTGTGTCGGCCTGCTACGAAGAGTCTTCTCTTTTAGTAGTCTTATTAACTTTTTAATCTGCTTGCCTAGGACCATCATTTGTGCCTCCAAAAAGGTAATATGGTCCATTTGCAATGTATTTAACAGTTGTGGTCATCCAGTCTGTTAGCTCGACACCCCACACATAACTGTTAAACATCTTATCCTCAATTAAAACCATATACTCCTCTAGGCTTTTATGTAGTCTAGTTCCACTAAATATTGAATCCAAATATTGTTTTATTTTTAGAGTTAACCCATTATAAAAGGTTTTACCTACAACAACAGCTCTAACATGTTGTGCAGGAATTTATGAAGAAGCTCCTTAAGTCTCTCCCAAGTCTCACCCAGACGCTCCTGTGAGTATTGCATGAATTTTGTGATCTTTACTCATAACTGTGCTGTCTTAGTATGTGGGAAGTACATTTCATAAAAATGATGACATAACTGATCTCACATCTCGATCGATCTAGATGGTAAACTACAAAACCATGAGCAAACGTCGTCCCTAAGAAAAAAAGGAAAGATTTGCAACCATTTTGCATCCTTTAAAACTCCATTGATTTTAAAAGTATCCAAGATCTCCAAAAAGCTGGCCATATGAGAAGTCGCATCCTTATACGGCTTCCCGCCAAACTAGACTTAACTTTAAACCATTTGGATTATTTGTGCTCTAATTTTGTAATTGTTTGCAGATATCGTAGGCCTAGTCATAGCCTGACCTATCCCATAAATGGGCGGCCTGGCATAATCCATAATAGTGTGGGGTTGACGTACATGCACACCTGGGATTCCTTGATTGTCTGCAATGTTCTCACTTGTACTACTCTCTCTAGGATGTGTCCTTAAATAGGTGCTACTGGAAGAGTCCACTCGAATGTGAACCACTCTTCTACTGTTAGTTGCTTATTATGCTTGTTTCGTCTTGCTCCTCGTACAAGCGTGCATAAACCTGCTAAAGAAAAATGAAAAAATAAAACAACCCAACATTAAAAATAGAAAATAAGAACAAAAATAATAATGAAATAAGACAAATAATAAATCAACAACAAAAAAATGAAAAAAGTCAGACAAAAATAACAAGAAGAAAAACAACACAGGACAGTAGAATGACTAGTCCTCCTAACCTCATAACTAAAACACTATAACAAAACTAGCCAAATTCCCTGACAACGGCACCAAAAACATTTTGTGACATAATTCTAAATGCCAATACATATGCAAGTGTACGCAATCAAGTAATAATAGGTAGCAGAAACTCGACACAAATATCGAACCCTAAGGAATAAGCTAGTTGCTATACGCATATTCATTATTTAATAGAATTTCAATTAGATAAAAAAAAGTTTATTTTAATTAATTCTAAAACTAAGTGAATGTAAATGCAACAAATCTACAGTGCGAATAAACCAAGCACAATTAAATGAAATCAAAATGATGGAAGCAACTTCACAAGAACACGGAAGAGAATTAAATGAAAATAGTAATCGCATTATAAACTAAAGCATCAAAAATTAAACTCAAACTAAAATTGCATTAATTAAAAATGTAAAAAGAATTCATTTGAACAAGAAAGAAAGCTTCAAAGTCAAAAACCATAACTAAACTACCAAGTATTGATTCAAAGGATTAAGAACCTAAACGCTTAGATCGATGGGTGTGCTCTCATAGATAAGCCGTGTATGGAATTCTGGACATGACATATGAACAACACAACCCGTATTGAGTTAGCACACTAGGCATATTGCGCTGTTCATACCTGTTTCTCTCCCAATTAATTACAACTCTATCCATTTATTCACCTCACATAATAATCAATATAAATTATCGAGTCTAGAATTAATTTCATAAGACAAAGTCGATAATCTATAATGATATAATCAACCATACGTGAAAGTATCACATTTAAAATTTATATAATACTTTCAATTAATTGCAATTTTAAATGCGATATTTAGGGGAAATTGATTAAGATGCTTATGATATATAGTTTATAATGTGCAAATATCCTTATATTACAGGTGCATCCCACATCAATAACTAGATACTTAATATTTGCAACTGACCCACTAGTCAACTCATTATTCATAATCACAATCATAGCCATATACGACATTCTCACATACATCATTTTAAATATTCGACAACACATAACTTAATACTTGTATATCAAAAGTCAAACACACACATAAAAAATATGTCATAACACATTTCCAACAACATTAAATTATAGTATATATCAACATCCATAATGTCATCACACACTTCCTAAATCATAAAATTATTCATTTCCCATCACAATACAAACTTCATCTCATCTATTATATAGGTACCTGAGCTGTGTCTACTAAAACTTCCATTAATGTTTAATCAACTGGTTGAGGTATCAAGGTTGGGTACATTGATAGTATAGCCTAAAATATTTTATATTAACAATCTACATATTCATTTATTTATGTGGCAATAAAAATCGCATGCACTTTGTAGTTAATCATGTTATACGAGTCACAGATATGAGATATAACAAAGTTATAGATACAGTGCGGGACATTGTATTTGAAGAACGATCATTAATAAGAGTACAAAATCTTGATATGAGATGTACTTTAACATATGCCTAATATGACCGTAAAAGGTTAAAAAGTATAGCATGATTGGGTATGTTATGGAATATAATTAGAAGTAGGATTAAACTGAATGGATTGATCTTCTCATACTTAAGGGTGTTCAATAAATGGTTAACCAATTGAACCGACAGATAATGGACCAAAAAATTTTAGCTTATTTTAGTTAATGATATGTTTCCTCAATTAGCAGTTGTTTATTTTAATAATTTTGCTTTCGTTTGGTTCGGTTAAAAATCGACAATCGACCGAAATAACCGATTTTTTTTAAACTACATGTACTTTAAAGCATACACACCAAATATATAAGAGAAAAATCCTAATCTATAACTCGACTAATAAACCCACAACCCCATAGCCCCTTACAACCTCACATCTCTGCCCCACCCTACCCCATTTGTCCACCAGAGCTCAGCCCCCACCCCTACTACTGCCATATCTAATCCTCTCCTCCTGCAAAACAAAAAGTCAACCATTCCACCCCAACAGTCTTCAACAACTCCTCCTTTATAGGCCCACCATTCATCATCTCTTCCTCCAGCGCCACCACAAAAAACTGTCGGTCGTCGCACCTCCTCGATAGCTTGAAAACATGCTTTCATCACTTCCTCAGCCTCACAACTCGCCATCGTCACTTCCTTTTTTTTGTTTTCATTTGTTATAGACATTTGGATGTTTTGTTGGATGTTGTTGAGACTATTAATTATGTTTTGATGTTACAGATATTGTCATATGATTTATTCTATTTTAGCATTTCCATTTTATTTTAAATTTAAAATTATTATTAATTTTTTAAATATTTAATTTGCAATAAAAATTTTGGTTAACTTGGTCAACCGAAAAATGGTTAATTCGATTTGGCTAAAGTTTCTATTTGCGTTGGTTCAGTTAATAATATTTATTTATTTTTGTTAATGGTTAATTGGTCGATTAAACAAAACCGACCGAATTAACTATTTGGACACCCGCACTCAAACTGAGAGGAGACACCAATAGACAATTGATAGACAAGATTTGGAAGAATATAATCGTACCTAAATGGAATGATGAGATCATTCATTTGAACTTATCAATCTTGTCATAGAGATCAAAAAAGTGATTTAGCACATAATAAGGATGTTAATGACACTGCTTGTTATCATTTAATATAGATCAAAATACGATATTAGAGGTAAAAGGAAAGTTTGAGTTGCAGTGGGGACTATTGACATTGTTTGTTAGCTATTTAATTTTAGGGGACTATACTTTTTTACTAGAGACCGTCTATGGTTATGGATTAATAAAATTCATTACCATTATTAACTAGTACTACAAGATTGCACACAGACAATTAGAACATAAAGGGTAAGATCAAAATTTCACCTTGGGCCATTTTGGTCATTAGGCCAGTAAAGCAATCAGGCCAATTTTGGAAATTAGGCCCAAAAGTTACAAATTAGGAAGTTGAATATAATTAATTAATTTTTAATACATAAATTATCCACTTGGACAATGTTGTTTTAAATTTAGCTAAAAGGAGAGAGAAAAAAGAGGATAATTATCATGTTTTAAAAGTAGATGTGTGAGAGAAAAAATTGAATTTTGAATTCAATTCCATAAGGTTGGTCATGAATTGGGGGATTAGAGAGAGATTATTTTGTAATTTTTAATTAAAACCATCACTTAAACACATATGAGTGGACAAGTTTGAGAGAGACAAAATAGAGAGAAAAAGAACTAGTTTCATCATCCTCTTTTTTTAGGCATGGCTAAACCCCCCTCCATCACCATACATCTCATTAATTTATTAATGTTAAAAATAGACTAAAGTGAGTTTTGAGTGTTGTTTCTGGGCACTAAACAC
The DNA here is from genome assembly GCA_948193385.1 of Breynia disticha f. nivosa. Lineage (NCBI taxonomy): Eukaryota > Viridiplantae > Streptophyta > Magnoliopsida > Malpighiales > Phyllanthaceae > Breynia > Breynia disticha. Next base: position 11,106 of record CANYCX011370050.1, on the reverse strand, counting down.
GTTGGTATTGTTGGTTGTGTAATAAATCCATTTAAAGGCCATAAAGGTGAGATTTTTAATGCTTTTACAGGTGCTATACACTATTCTTTTTTATTCAATGGGTAAGATTGTAGAGATATCACATTTAAGGTCTTGAGGTGTGTTAAAGTTAGTACAAAATTAGTTTGGGTTGTAGTTACTTGTTCTTTGTTTAAGAAATTTGACCAAGTAAAGTAAAGGTGTGGAAGATCAATCTTTTACATTAAAGCGTTAGTCCTTAGGTTTATGTTTTGATTTTTATGTGTGCTATTGGAATGTTTTTCTATTTGTGTTGGTTGATATTTTTGCTGCCATAATCATCTAGACATGTAGAAAACCTAATAGTGTTATAAAAGTGGTTACCTTAACAAGATACACTAAAAGATTCGGGCAATTTTGCATCCAAAATTTAGCATCCAAAAAAATTTGGATGCTAAATGCACAGATTTAGAGTCTATGTGGATGCTAGATTTTAACCATCCACGTGGACTCTAAATTTAGCGTCCATGTGTCCTCTAAGTGGGCGGCTCCTCCTGCACCTCCATGAGGATCGACTCTCATTGCACCTCTGCAAGAGTCATAACTGAACCCGTCACCGTACCACATTCCATTGACGGCCCCTATCACCTCTCTACCTTCCCACATTTTGTTGTCATCATCACACGTGCTACTGGTGGCCCCTCTCACCTCTGTCCCTTCACATTTTATGGTGTCACCATCACACGTGCCACCAACGACCCCTCTCACCTTTGCTCTTCCCACTTTTTGGACACCATCATACGCGCCACAGATGACCCCTTTTGCCACTTTGCCTTCTGTTTATGGGCTAGTACATTCACTTCTAGCCATGGTGTTTATCGTAATAGACTTCGATATATCTGTTGATGACTTTCACATTGAGCTCGATGTGAAGTTTATGTTTTTGAACTTGCCTTAACCCCACCCCACAGTTGGCTCAAAGCTTCAACCTGCACTGCATGATAGGAGGCATCCACTTCTATTGTTTCAACTTCACGATAGTCACAAGGTTAAGAATCAAATGCCATCTTTCATTAAACTTGACGGAGTGATGGTGTGTAAGTAATTTTTTATTTACTTTATATATATTTCATAGTTAAGTAAGTTATATTTTATTTTAAATAATTATTTAAAATTTTGTAAACTAGAGCCTCATGAGAATATTAATCATTACTCCACACTAATTATTATGTCCTCACCTGATTTGACATCCCACGTATGAAAAAGGCTAGCAAGGAATCGGAAGGCTAATGATATAGAGCATGGAAGGTGCATATATTTAATATTTTTATTTAATGAATAATTTTTTTTAACTTTCATTTCCTAAGAATTTTATTTTTTTTAGCAAAATTTCTCTTGGAACCTAAGGAATTGGACGATGTCAGATGTTGAAGTCCGAAAATAGTGGAAAAAGCAGGCTGGTCGTAGATACAATGAAATTTTTCAAAAGGCATAACAAACAAAGTGGCAACCCGAGTGGGCCATTTCTCTGACTTGGGACATATGGATGATGTATTGAGGTTTGGCAAAGTACCGGGAAAAGTCAGTAAAATAAAGGATGAACAATCTGCCATGACCAACATTGCACACTAGGGGTTCGATCATCCACTGCACACATTCCCAAAGGATGAAAATTTTTTTAAAAAATTTTTTTCTTGCAAACTTCTTGTTTTTACTTAATATTTCTTTTCAATTCAATTATTATTTTATAACAATTTATTTTAAGAGACCGATCTCAGTTGGCCAATTGGGTCTCTTGATTTTTTCATGCGGACGCACACACGATGAGGGGATCTGACTGAATTTGTTTACGAGAGATCTATAGAGGTTCATGTAAGTTGTGTTTCATAATCTCTATTAAATTTTTAATTAAGTTCTTTCTATATTTATGACTTAGTTTTTCTTAACAGGCGTGCTCCTAGACTGCCCTTAGTCAACAGTCTTCTAAGGACAACAAAAGCTTGTAGGATCAGTGTGAGGCCCACATGGAGGCCATAGGCGGTGTTGGTCTTAGAGGATCTATTTTTAGCATATGGTCCACTATTTTTATTTTTTTCCCAAGTAGATTCACAAACCATGGCGAGACAGGACATGTTAAAATATCAACAATAAAAGAATGACTAATGATTTACAGATCTAAAGCGATAAATTGAGTTGTAATTTTCATGTTTGAATTTTGCTCCAGATGGCTCCACATCTCACCAGCCACTTCCACTTCTACCCCCTTTTAGGATAGTTGTATACATGTAATTTTATTATTTATATGTACATTATACGATTTTTGATTTTATATATTATATTTTTAATATTCTCTTTTAATATTTCTTTCATATTTTTATTTAATAAAAAATTTGTAATATTATACTTTTATTTTCCATTGAATTTTAGCATTCAGATGAACACTAAAATATTTAGCATCCAAGTAGACTCTAAAATACTTAGCGCGCACATGGACTCTAAAATATTTAGCATCCACGTGGAATCTAAAATATTTGTCGTCCACGTGGACTCTAAAATATTTAGTGTCGTCCACGTGGATGCTACAATGTTTAGCGTCCATCTTTTTTGTGTCCAAAATTAACGTCCAGAATTCGGACGGTAAATTGATTTAGCATCCTAATGTAATGCCCCAAAAAAATATATAACTTAAACTTAGTAGAAACGTGATAACGGTGGCTGGGAATAGCCAGGGTAACGCACTTGGTAAATCGTTCCCTAAACCATTTCGACTAATGACAAAAGTTAAATTTTTGCGTGAGATAAAGGAGAAATGGGTAGGCGAACAGTTTGGTTTGGGCAAACCGTGCAACATACCATTTTGACCTAGCGGGAATTTAAAATCTTATGCGTATTAAGGAAGAAAGAAAGAGATAAGTATCATTTAGGAACCCTAGTAGACACCACTCGAGAGATACACTCTCAAACCCTCAAGAAAACACTTCCAAACCTTCCCAAAACACAAATCTTTGTCTCTCACACTTGGATCTTCATAATCCCACGAAGGAACAACGATCTTGATGAATCCTAGTGTTTTGAGGTGTCTTGGAGCAAGTTAAATCTCTAACCCTAGATGGAAATTATGAATAGTATAGTGTGATTTATGTGGGTTATATGGGATTTTATGGAGGATCCTAAATGTGTGAACATTTAACATGTTATTGTGATATTGAGGGGAGATTTAAGGTTTTAGGGTTTGAGTAATTAGGGAGTTTTGCTAAATGAGTGTAGGATTAAGAAATTAAAAGTGGAATTTGTGTTTGATGATGGAAATAAGATTCGAAATAATGTAGGGAATGTTGTTTGAGATATGAACATGAGTTGAGCTGAGAGCCGACTTCATGGGATTGGAGGTAAGTGCATTGGATCACACTTACCTTGGTATGCCTTGCATCAGTATGGTTAAACATTATTGATTAAATGTACATGGTCATGAATATGTAAATTGTTTTAATGGATTAAGTGCAAAATGTGTAAAATGTTGACATGTAAGAATGATAATGGTTGTGAGTATTTGGCTGTGTGTTAAATGGATTTTGTGCAAGTGTGTAAGTGTTGGTGTGTCTATAGAAGATGTAATTGTGTTATGTGTATTATAAATTTGAATGAAAACGATGAATTGAGTTATAATATAGTTTGATGGTATGATGAGTAAGATGTTTTAAGTGTTATTTATTGTTAAAGATAGTTGTTAGGATGATCCATGGATTATATGAGATTGAGTAAATATGTCACCTTCTTTGGAAAGATGTATATGGTACGATTGACATGAAAATATAACATCATCCATCACGTGAAAGATTGCATGATGTGACTTGTTCATTGTAAGAAAAGATAAAAATAGGAGTTGCCCAATCTATATGAAAGAGCAAAAGCTCTAAAATATTGATAGAAAGGGGAGTTGCCCTAAAGAATAAAAGAGCAAGAGCCCTATGACAAAGATAAAAAAAGAAGTTTCCCAAATTTGAGGAGAGAGAGATCTCTCAAAATAAATGAATAGAGAGCGAGAGCTCTTCGGCCAAAAATGTTGAGTGAACCCTGGGGCATTGTGCATGTCGATTGCATAAGCATGTGCATTTGACATTCATTACATTTAAATAATGTATATTACTATCTGTGAAAATATGGACACTTGTGTAATTATATGTAGTGAATGTTATGGTTATACGAATGCTATGTGTTTGAGTGATTTTGGTTTATAAGAATTCTTAAGAGTAAATGCAGTATTATTGTAATGGTAATTGGAAGTGGACTTAAGTGTGAGTTTTGAGTGGTAATTGTGTTGGATATTAAGTATGAAGTGATGCTTTTTGTTTTGACATTTGTGGACATGTGTTGTATGAATTTTTATTGATGTTAATATGTTAACTTGCTAGAAAATAACTGAAAGCAGGGGAGAACAGCTTAGGAAACGGTTAGTGCAATCCGTTTCCAACACTGTTCCACTTCCATATAGTTTTAGGAAGGGCAAAATGGGGTCCTAGAATAGTTTACCTAAATGGTTCCTAAAAGCATTTCACTTCCAAAGAATTTCAAAAGAGTTAAAACGGGTTTGGAAATGGTGTGGCCCAAACTGTTTCCCAAACCATTTTAGTTCCAGGAAAACTCATGAAGGGAAAATGGGCTATAGAACGGTTTGTCCAAACTATTCCCCAGACTATTTCTGACCATAAAACAGTGATGAATAGAATTATCTAAGAAAGAAATGAAAAGAATAATTTACTTAATACTTGGAAAGTTAGGAAAAAATTATGAATGATGAATCCCTCACTTTTGATAATGAATTAATGGTTTATTAATGTAGATAATTATTAGGATGATTTAATGGATTCGTAGTACATAAAACATCTAACACACCTTACCAATGAGTACTTATGCATTAACTACCATCATAAGTGTTGTAGATGTTCTTACTAGGTATTTAGTTACTCATGATGCGTTTGTGCTTGTGATGAATGTGTAGAGCGACAGTACCATACAATGGGGCTTTGTTTTTAGTAGTTTTTAGCAGTGCAATACCTTTCACGAGGTCGATGCTCCCAGCTTTTGGGTTATACTACTGTTTTGTAAATCTATACGAACACTAGTATAGATATGTGATTTATATGCATTGTTTTAAAATCATCTCCATAGTTTCTGCATATTTATAGCTTGGTTTTGCATATGGCCCAACATTGGCCAGGTTTTAAGTAATGTATGCTTATTCCTCTTTCTTATTTTTTTGGCTCGCTAAACTATTTTTAAAAGAAAAAAAAATGATTGCCAAAATTCTATAGTTATTTGAAAATGAGCTTCACAAATTTGGGCACGACATTTAGTGGTATCACAGAAGGATTAGATTCTCTGTGGATTATTCCAAAATTGTTTTCATTGCATCATATTTTTGGAAAAACTAAAGGTTTCAAAATTTTTATTTCTATAGGATGGAGCGGATTGATTGAAACATCCTAAACATATTTACGTATTATTCGATAATTAAAAACAATAATACCATAATATTACATATTATACATATTTATATATCAAATCTACACTGATATATCACATAGAACATTCCAAATATATATATAACATGAAACACATATCCATATAAATGGCAAAAAACTGTCTCAGAGAGAAATGAGAACACAAAGCTACCCACCTTCAGTACTTTTTTCTGATTCTTTATACTCTGTATACATAAGTTCACATCTATCAAATGTATCTTGTATTTGGTTATGATTAACTTTATGCTGAACTTGATTTACGTTGTGTTTACATTATACTTTTATGAACTGTACATTGTAAATGCTTTCATGTGCTATGCTATACTATGTAAACATCTGTTGCTGATAGTACACTGTGCTATGCTATAGTTTGGCTAACTATACATCTGTCTCCATTAATCATCAGTCTCCAGTATCCATCCGTATCCAGTATATCATCTTTCTCTGATATATCTTTTGTCTCCGATCACCACCATTATCACCACCATCACCTATCATCACCGATAACTATGTCACCACCACTATCATGTGTATCATGTGTCTAAGTAACCATGTGACTGTGATTTTGTGCTCAATTGTTATTTGTATTCACATTAGGTGTTCTTTCATGTATCATATTTAGTGAAATACGATATAAATGCGATGAAGACATGTAAGATCATGTACTTCCTTAAACATATTAACAAGGATATTACCTAAAATCTTCTAACACATTTACAATATCATTTAACAATATTAAGCAATATAATATTTAAAATATATTTAAAAAGTGAGTCTAAATCACTCACCCGTAAATTTATATAAAAAGCTTCAAAATATCAAGCTTGATCCAAGTCGTGTCTCCTTACAACTAGATTGCTTTCCTCTTGATAAATATCTCTCTCTGTTTCTCACTTCTCTTGGCTCTCGACACTCCTATCTATCTCTCTTTTCCTTTTCTGTTTTCTCTTTTTTCCTTATCTTTTTCCTCTGTCCGAATGCACCTATTTATAGGCAAAACTTGAGTGGTGGCATGGACTATGCCAAATTGGCACGAGCTGTGCCAATTTCTCCTTCTCTTGCTTCACGTTTCAAGGTTTATATATAGTTGCTAGATTAATCATTTTCTTTGGCATGACTTGTGCAAAAGTGGATTGCCCTGTGGCAATGTAATCCTCCTCATGCTTCAATTTCCAAAGCTCCTATATATGTGCCAAGTCAAACGACTCAATTGGCAAGACCAGTGCCAATTTTAGCACACCTCGTGCTGGACACACCTCACACTTTTCAATTTCTAAAATCCATGTATGATTGCCATTTCAACACCCTTGTGATATGCTTAGCACACCCTGTGTTGTCAGCACACCCTGTGCCACGACCTTTATATTATATATTTTTTTTTCTTCTAATATTCACATGTAGCAATATTATAACCTATCTCTTAATAAGGATTGGTCTATTTATTTATTTAGTTTAATTTAATTAATAATTTTACCAATTACGAGGTTTTATGATAAGGATGTTACAATTCTTCCCCTTTAAATAATTTGATCCTCGAAATTCCTTGCATAAATTCTGTAACACTATTAAAAGCTATATCATCAACCTTATATCTCCTTTTAGTCTTTTTGTTATTTGTATTAAATTTTTACTAACCTAACTCATGTAGTAAAATTATTAATTATGACTCTTGATAACAACTGTTGTCTATTAACTTTTTTGTATCTATATAACATGAATTTTAAAGGCATAAAATAACATAATAGGATGATGATCTAATATGCCTTTAGGGTCTAGAGCCAGATACCTTTTTTCCTTTATCAAGTCTAGATGTTGTACCTCGACCTCTGCCTCTACTGGCATCACTAATAGACATAGGAGTTCTACCTTATACCATTAATAGGGATTGGGACATCGTTACGACTCCCATCATCTCTTGTATGTTTACCTGTTCTTGGCAATCTCTAACAGATTGTCCCATTTGTCTGCAATAATAACATCCCTAAGTCAAAGTTTGATACTCTCCTGAATGTCTCCTACGAAGAATTCGGCAAACTGACCTCGTATATCCTGTAGGGGATATAGCACTACTCTTCCCTCTACGACGATAACCTTCCCCAGGTTCACATTCTGACATCTGAGTCAGAGGTGCATAAGTATGCTCTATTTCTTTTCTATTCTAATAGATTTAGCTGCAAGACCTCTTTTTTATTTTTCATTAATATCACTACCTTCATCATCATCCTTTAAAAGTTCTTCTTCTCTTACACTAGCATCCATCAGTATTGTAAAATTCCTTGTGTCGAATTTAGGAATTTGATTTCTAATGTCTTTACTTAGTCCATCCTCAAACTTCTTACATTTTTCCTTCTTTGTAGGAATGAGACCAAAGGAATAATGTGATAGTTGAGTAAATTTTAAATAATATTCAGCCACCGTCATTTTTCCTTGCTTTAAGGACATAAATTCTTTTCTTTTAACATCGATGATTACCTCAGACATATATTTCTTATAAAATTCCTTAAGAAAATCATGCCAGGTCAATACGGTGGTTTATCTTTGGAATGAGGAACAGTTTTCCACTAGCTATAACATCTCTTTGTAATAAGGATGCAACAAATTGTTGTTTATCCTCTGATGTTACCTGCATCATGTCAAAAACTCGCTCCACCCACTCAACCAATCCTCTGCCTCAGTTGGATCAGTTGTTCCCTTAAATTCTATAGCCCTTATTTTCTTTATTTCTTTAAAATTCTTAACCCGAGTTTGGTAAATATTTTTCAGAGGTTCTCTATGTTCCTGGGGCTGGTATGCCAGCTATTAGTATGTCAGTTTGAAAATAATACTGCCAATAAGGGATTATCATATTAGGGTGGGGCTTGGAAATATTGTTGTGGATTTTTAGGTTGATAAAATTAAGGAATGTCTGGGTTATGGGTACTGATGAGCTGGCTCACCTCTCTCGGGTTGTTATCTTTGCCTCGACATATTTATATAGAATAATAAAAATACTTCAGTAGAATAGCTTTCACACAATCAACTATCCAGGGATCATATGCCTGCTCTGATACTAAAATGAAACATCTTATACTTATTCACGTATTATTTGATAATTAAAAACAATAATACCATAATATGAAATACTATACATATTTATATACCAAATGTACACTGCTATATCACATATAACATTACAAATGCATGTATAACATGCAACACATATCCATATAGATGGAAAAAACCTGTCTCAAAGAGAAATGAAAAGACACAGCTGCCACCTTCAGTACTTCTTCTTCTTATTCCTAAAACACATATATCACAGTTGCATGAGTTGTGGGCTCAGTGATTAATCATCTATATTATATTATCAAATTATTATACTTTATACTCTGTATACGTGAGTGCATGTATATCAAATGTTTCTTGTATTTGGTTATGATTAACTTTATGCTGAACTTGATTTATGCTGCATTTACATTGTACTTTTGTGAACTATGCTGTGTAAACAGTGATTTACTGTGCTATACTATACTATGTAAACATTCATCTCCAATACTACACCATGTTATGCTATACTATGACTAACTATACATCCGTCTCCATTAATCATCCATCTCCAGTATACATCCATCTGCAGTATATCATCCGTCTCTGATCACCACCATTATCACCACCATCACCTATCATCACCTCTAACTATGTCACCACCCTTATCACGTGTATCATGTGTCTATGTAATCATATGACAGTGACTGTGTGCTAATGTGTTATTTGTATTCATATTATGTGTTTTTTTTATGTATCGTATTTAGTGAAATACGATATAAATGCGTTGAAGACATGAAAGATCATGTACTTCCTTAGACATATTAACAGGCATATTACTGAAAATCGACGAACACATTTGCAATATCATTTGACATTATTAAACAATATAATATTTAACTGTATTTAAAAAGTTAGTCTAGATCACTCACTCATATATCCATATAAAAACCTCTAAAATATCGAGCCTAATCTAAGTCGTGTCTCCTTACAACTAATTTGCTTGCCTTCTGATAAATCTTTCTCCCTCTCTTTCTCACTATCTCTCAGCTCTCATATCTCCTATCCATCTCTCTTTTCCTTTTCTATTTTCTCTGTTTTTCCATTTTTTTTTGTTTTTTCCGAATGTTCCAAATTTATAGGAAAATCTTGAGCAGTGGGACGACCTATCACAAATTGGTACAACCTGTTCCAATTTCTCCTTCTCATGCTTCATGTTCTGAGGTTTATATATAGTGTGAAACCCATTTTCACAAAGTTCATTTTTCCTGAAATCTCAATTTCTGCACCCTTTTTTTAAGAAATAATGCTCAAGGAAATTATATTTATATATATATATATATATATATATATATATATATATATATATACTCATGTGGATTTTCAAAAAAACACCAAACAATGAGAAGATTAATTTATGAAACTATAAGAAATACAATTCCTAATAAATTCTGAAAATACAACCAATTTTATTTCCAAAGATGTTTTGCTAACCTCGCTCGTGGAAATCCTGCTATACTTACATTAACGCAGCAAAACAAGGGTGAGTATGACAATACTTAGTAAGCGAATCCCTAAAACTATTATGCTGAATGCGCAGGGGAACCTTCTGCCGACCGGGCCTAGCCTCCACACAAATAAAGTCATTAAGCATTTCATTCTACAAACAAACCATACAAATCAAACATCTCTTAACTATTCCAAATTTGAGAATTCAGAACAGGGGGAACAGCCCAGATGGTCGTTCCCCCAGTCGTTTGGTCCCTGTCTGGCCATTTTTCCTTAAGGAACGGCCATGGAAAATGGCCAAAATGGCCATTCTCTTGGCCGTTCACACTTGCTGGATTCCTAGTTCAGCAAAATTCATCACCTAACATGTATACCATTTTTCCCATTTCATTATACATTCATTTCATACACAACCAACACATTAAATGAACATTCTAATATCTACTTATCCCAATTTATCATCTCCACAAGGTACACCAGTTAATATGTCACATACAAATCACATTCCAACCACTTACCACAACATACAACATTCATCCATTTACAACACCCATTAACAATAGTAACAACCATACCACATTCATCCATTTACAACAACCATTAACAACAGTCCAAACATGAATGGTCCTTCACAGTTTAATTATACCAATCACACATAACATCCCCATTTATATCATAGCAAAATGAATGGATGCGATCATATTTATGGTTATGCAAAACACACACACAATGCACTGCTCCGGAGCCTTTAACTTACTAGCTAGAGAGAGACTTCACTCGATCTCTGATGCCTAAAACTGAGCGATCGACAAGAGAAAGACTTCACTCAATCTCCGCCCTACAACTTAGCGAAAGAGAGACTTCACTCGTCTTCGCACATATGGGCCATAAACCCCTCATTCATAAATCTCAAGCAATTATGCTCATATTGTGCCATATGCCATAATGAATGAAATGAAATCCAATCCCGAAAGTCAATTTACACATATTCTCAAACATTACCACATTGCAAACATTATATCTTTCAATCAATTATTCATACGCAAATGAACCT
>CANYCX011369950.1:0-13570 GCA_948193385.1 Breynia disticha f. nivosa | reverse complement strand
GTTATGTACATGACAATTTTGCATACATTTGGCACGTGTTGTATTTATGGGATAGGTTATCATCGAAATAGGAACAATCCATTTCTTATTTCTTTCATAACCTAGATCAGCTTGTAAAAGTTATTTGATACAATACATGCCCTATAAACTTTGTAATGGTTATAAAAAATGAATTTGTTTTCTGTGTCCTTCAATTTCTATCTCTTTATTGTTTATCTTATATTATTAAAAAATCAAAACTTGATTTCCGGGTTCAAGCATCACTTGCAGGAGGAAAGTTATACGTGAATGATGTTTGAATTCGGGGGTCACACAAGGTCCTCCATACAATGTTTTTTCATAATCATCTTTATTTGAGACTCTTACCACATAAAATGATTACCCAAGTCTGACATTTGGATTCCCCCCACCGGCTGCCATAGGCGTTTGATTTGTGCTTCTATGATTCGAGGACCCAAATTTTTCCCCAGAAGTTTGATTATCAGTGTGTTTTTCCATGGCGCACAGAGTTTCATATGCTCCTCTTGGGAGACATATATTGCTGGTATGCCATTAACTAGTTCCGGCCATTTGGTGTAAGACTCACTACAGAATCCATAATGTTCCATTCCATTCAATGAGTTTCTTGACGCACCCTGATCCCCCAAAAGTGTATCTTTAAACAAGATTCTGGGTGGTGGGGGCATTGCTTCATTCTGGCCATGCATGTTTGGTGTTGTTTCTGTGGACCTTTCGATGGCCATTGGGATAACATCGTGGATGTCATTTCTAGCATGTTTTAGCGTTCTTGGAAGTGGTTGATTATGGGTAACTCACAGAGAACTATTTTCCTATTAAATCGTCTTTAGGATACCCTCTGTAGGAATTTGATATGCAGCAAATTCTCTTGCAACTGAAACTCTTAACATACTTTTTTACTCTGACTATTCACTGTAACTCAAAATTTTTCCATTTCAATGATTCCATAACTTACAAACTGTACTGTAACTGAAACTCTAAACAAATATTTTTATTTAACACATTTTTTAAACAATTTTGTTAATAAAAGTAAATCAACACACTTCATATTTTATAAACGCAATTTAATTTTTTATTTCAAATTGATTTTTTTTATCAAATTAAATCACCTTATTACATAGATAATAATTAATACTTCATCACTTAACTAAATCTTTATTACTTCATAACATAACAACATAAACAACAATTAATTTTTTAACTCTTCTTTTTTTAAATTCATTCCCCTTATTAAATTTTTTTCTTCACCCATACCTAAAGCTGTGCTCTTTACTCAAAAATATTGTTGCTCGAAATCAAACCAACTCATTCTAAAAAACTTGTTAACTTTTAGTATTTTTCTTTCAGTGAATCACTGTAACTAAATAACAATTCCACTTACTTTTACAATAAAATTGTAACAACTACCTTCAAAGGTCGGAATTTCATCTCTTTTACAGAACTACATCCAATAGTTTGCAACAAATCCTCAAGTACAATAGATGAGGACCGAATCATGCGTCCTCACCTAAAAATTTGTCTTTCAAAACTGCTCCCAACATTTGGAAAGAATAATGTAAAATGTAAAAACATGAATATATTACAACAGATTATTGCGAGAAATCCAGTCTTCTTCCCATTTCTTATTTTGTTTTTCAATCAAGCAAGCTAGCTTGGCTTATTTTCTTTTTGATTTATAGTAGACGCTAAATAAAAGGAAATTTTATTTCCCAGGCAATGATGCAACCTTCTATATTATAGGAATAGCAAGACCCTACATGTGAAAATTGTTTATTTTGAAATAAAAGTAAATTTTTATTTTCGTATTAACTAGGCATAAAAAATGCTTATTGGTTAAACAGTTGTAATGTAAAATTGATAATGGTTCAACTCTTTAATGTTGTGCCAACATAAACAGCAATGGGAACTCTCACAGTGTGGCGTCTGCTTCCTCTCAATACCATCTGGCCGTAAGTGTATGCTCTGGTTGTTCTAATCGCTTGCAAGTTAATCCTCAGCTGTCTCGATTCGTTGCCTCTAATCACAAAAACTCGAGGCCATACAGTAACATTGACACCTGGTGGTGGCATTACAGTCACCCTATATGTTTCATAATACCCATTTACATTTGTAACGCGGCGAATCACGTTCCTTGATCCAACAAGGTTAGAAATTGTCAAACTTGGTGCATTCAAATCAGAACACCATGCTCTTCTCTTTGTTTGGCATCCATTTCCTACCGCTCGTCTTACCGAGTCACCATCAACACCTGGAACAGCACAAAGAAAATGAACATAGTCTGTAAAGTGCGCAATGAATACAAGACCAGGGTCCATCGCCCGAACTGGGTTAATGAATCCAGCGCCATAGTCAAATGGGCTTGCAGGAGCGAGCTGGTTAGATAGTTGTGCTAAAATGGGGGAACCCAAGCAGTCAGTTGTATCGGCAGTTGTCATAATTGCAGATAAGATAGCTGCAGGACTCCACTTAGGGTGTCTTTGCTTGATCAAAGCAGCAATGCCGGCAATATGAGGAGTTGCCATGCTAGTACCAGAAGCAAGAGCAAAATTCTGGCCTGGAAGAACACCAGCAATATTAGCTTTAGCTTTCTTTCAGCATTGACAACTTGACAGCTAAAAACGTGTTAATGCTAAAACTAAGATCGAAGAGTTTGCATAGCACAATACAGTTTTAATCGGGTTAAACTAACTTCAAAGAGTTTGCATGCCACAATACAGTTTTAATTATACCACCTGAACAAGTTTGATAACATTATCCTTTCACTTTTTCCTATTTCTATAAAAATTTCTGTTTGCAGAGTCGAGATTATTCAGTTGTTCTCTAATTTAGAGAAACAACAAGGATGCATTTACACTAAAAGACCATTAAGAGAAGATTTTACCTTTGATATGAGGATCTCCCTCACTAGTGGGACTCCATGCAGCCCAGATGGAGGATCCTGGAGCCATTACATTGGGTTTGAGGACATCAGCAGTTTGCAATAGCGCATTGTTGACATCTGGACCTCTAGAAGAATAGGATGCCACAACTGGTGCTTGCCCAGTAAAGAATGCTCGTCTTCCGTCCAGAATTCTTGCTCTAGCAGCAAAAACCACTGCATGTCCATTCCTGCTTCTGATTGTATTCGAGTTATAATACTCCCATAAGCCCTGCGAAAGAACAGAAGTAGTTGGAACTTTTTCGTGCATTCAGGAGAAACAATATGCTAGATTATTCCAGGAAGCTACCCAGAAGCACCAGGGGAAATGTGAACAAGGTAGAACGACGAATTTGTGCTTTTAGAAAAGAAAATTTCATAAAGAACTTGATCTTATCAGAAGATCAAGAAAATGTTAAAATTTTCTTCGTATTCGTGAAGATTTTCCTAATAAATATATATAAATGATAATATACCGTACCGACGATGCTTCCATGTTGTTCAGAATAATGGCAGGGACCTGCAGAGTCATTGTGGTACCTTTGATTTGCTCAGAACCACTATCAGGGTCCATTGTCATAATAAAACCCATAGCTCCTATCTTTTGTATGGTGTCTGCAACAGTAGCAATGCTAGCAGCTTCATACACAAAATCAAAAGTATATGTGCAAATGATTAGCTTGCCTCGAGCCAACACTCTTATGAAATGCTCTGGATGTTGACAACTCTCAATTTCTAGGACACTCGTGATATTCCCGTAAGACACATCAACAGCTGCCGCTATTGGGAAAAGCACTTGCCCTATTGTTGGAGCTGCACAATTTAAAAAAGTTATTGACCCAGTAAATGTTAATGCCATTTTTACTTTGTGATCAAAATGAATTTGTAAACATAAGATAGAAGAGAAAGTTCATTTTCTTTTTATTTTTTGCTTGCACAGTAAATCATACAGCACTAAAGAGCTAAAAATTTACGGGCAAGGCCAGTGCCAGGGAAACGTTGTCCATTGCCTAAGATGATTGTATTGTTATACTTGCGATCAGTGATGGAGGCAGCAGCACTAGCTATCCAAGGACTAAAAGAAAGGATTGAACTGGTAGAAGGGCCACCATTTCCAGCAGCTTGAACAACAAATACACCGGCTCTCGTGGCATACAAGAGCTCCAATTCTAGCACATTAAGGAATGCTGAAGGGCCAGGAGGGACACTAGATGGACCTATGGAGAGGCTAAGTATATCCACTCCATCTTCCACTGCCTATAGATCAAACCCCATATAGGTAAAAATATTACAGCTTACTGCTAGGCTAAATTCTACAATGCAAGCGTAGCTAGAACATTATTTTCAATTAGTTTATGTCCTAATTGTACAGTTGAATTGGCAAACCTGATCCACAGCAGCAACAACATCTGACATATAGCCTCCAAATGAATATAGAGCTTTGTATACAGCAATCCTATTTGAAGGAGAAGAGAGTCAGAAAAAATGTCTACATTTTGGGAGAAGAAAACAAAAATTGGTTTTCAGGCAATTACCTTGCTCCAGGAGCCATGCCACTTGCAGATCCATATTTAAAGCCTTTAACAATCACTGGTATCTGGCTGTTCCCAGCTGCCGTGGAGGCTGTGTGGCTGTTACGCATAAGTTTTATACAATGAACTCACATTGACTACCAGAGGAATGATGACTCTGTTACGTCTCATTCACTATTTTCTTGAAATTACATGTCCAAGAATTTAATTGATGGAAAAGTCAAAAATCATAGTGGCAGAACAGAATTTTACATGCAAATTACATTTTACTTGCCTTCCATGACCGTCAGCATCGAAAGGAGATGCATAATCACGAGTTGCATTGAAATCACCAGCAGCAATTGCTGCCCGAGCAAAATATTGTGCTCCTACTATCTTGCCATTGCATGCTGTTGCAGGGAAGCGCTCTCCAGTAGCACATTTTCCTTTGTATTTGGTAGAATTCAAAAACTGAGAAGATATGCTCGCAAAACTGGGATGATAAGGATTTATCCCAGTGTCAATTAAGCCTATAACCACCCCCTCACCTGAACTCTGTGCTCCTCCCAGAGTTGGCCAAACACTAGCAGAAATCCCCAGGAACTCAGGTGTATGAGTTGTGAGCTTTTCCATTTTGATATCTTCATGAATAGCTTTAACTAGATTTTCATTTCTCAGAGTATCAAAAACCTACAAAATATATTAGGAAATATTTGTATGCCACTTCGATATTTTCAAAGAAATATCATTAAGTAGAAAAATGTCAGACAACATAACAATGATCAAACCGATGGCTAGAATGCTTGACATAGATTAGCAGCAAAGAAAGCATTAATAAATTAATATCTAAAGAGGACCTGACATCAAGCTACTTTTAGATAAGGGATTTACCTCGTTGGATTTGACATGGACTGCAAATCCATTCAGCAAATGTGTATAGCTATAGAGTTTGGTGTAACTATCTTTCTCGAACAGAGATTCTAGTAACATATCATGGCCGGCACTTAGTTTTTCCTTGTATTCCATACCATCTACTTCAATTCTACAGAATTTTCACAGTAAGCTACACACAAAAATATGATAGTCTAAAACAAACTCAGGGTAATAAAAACCAGACTGTCATGCTGCAAACAATTAACAAAACGAGAACTAACCTGTCATTGGAATGTAAGATCGAGCAAACAGGCTCCTCGTGCATTAGAACAATGAGAACTTTAGCTTCAGGAGAGAGAAGCTCCATGCTCTCAATCAAAGAAATGAAAAGTAAGAAAAATATGGAAGTCATTTACAAGCCACAATGATGTTAAAGTGAGGGGAGTATTAATTTTTCTTTATTGAACATTCAATGCAGGAAATATATGGATAGATCAAATTTACTTAAACTTCACACCACTCAAAATAAGACAACTTTATTCTGGTGAATGATCTAAGTGAGTACTAGGCAATGCACAATCCATGAAGCGCATGGAGTGCACCGTGCATGTCATCCTCATTTTCCAACCACCGTCATTCATGCGGATAGGCTCCTCTTCCACAAACCACAAACATACACTCGAAAATCAGAAGTGATACTTTTCTTATATTCAATGTCCCAGCGGAAAGAGTAGCGAAAATAGCTTTAAAATAATCACTGCTATTTCACTACAGTACACATGCACTAATGTACATTTAATATTATCGTGGTAAAGAGCATAGAAGAAGCACGTGTATGAGAGAAAACATACCTCACAATCTAACTTGTAACAGTGAGAGATCAAATCACATATAAACAACTCTGACATTCCTCATTTACCAAATGTGATATCGTATCTTATTGTTTTGTGGTGCTAAACTAACCTATTTGGTAAAACAGTACATTAAATATTTTAATTACTGCAATAAGAATTAAAGTTAACAAGAAAACATGAAAACCAATAATTTCATCAGAATCATAAGTGATCTTTCCATTGTACCGCCAGGACATTTAAATAACAATGATATCATATCAAGATTGATATGATGACATTCCATCCACATGTAATTTTATGCAGTAAAAAGGCAACAATTAAGCATGCAGTGACTAATGGTAAAGGTAGAATACAAGAACACCCCGCCAAACCATAATTTGAAAACAAAAAATGATATTCATTGTCCAAATACTCAGAGACTTTTTGCTTTTGAGCATTTAATTTGATCTTTGTTGCCGTGTATACTCCTATAGACCAATGGCCCCACTTACATGAACATTGAGAGACCTGACAACTCCCAATTGTGGAATTTCAATGCACGCATCCAATACATGGATTATATCCACTGGTATACCCTCCTTTTCACGGCCAAGGACCAGAACCTATCAGAACATTAGAATAATACATAGTAAGCAAAGTACAAAGATTTTAAACAGACTTTAGAGTTTCTCTTGAATAAAAAGTGGTCACTACAAGTATATGATAAGTGATGAATTGAAAGAATTAAGAATATAATCCTCTAATTTGTAAGGCCAGCACTTTATCCGCTTGAGTTTGTAAAGGAAAACAATTAATCCCAACTCCCAAGCTGAAGGATAAGTACAAGAAAAAACTTACCGTCTTTTTAGGAAAGACGTACTGATCAAGTGGCACAATATTAGCTGTTTGCTCTAATCCCAGAATGGAGAAGCCTTGTCTTTTCTTTTTCTCCAAAAAACTCTTCACAGACTTTACTGGGACTTCTATGATTGGCACCCACTTCTCAGCTGTAACACTGGATTAGGGAAAAACACAAAAATTACAGCTGTTATAACAATCATCATCAAGAAGGATTCTAAGTAACTCCTAAAAAAAAATAAACTTTATAGTTGCATGTCAAGACCAAATTTAGTTTGCAGCATTTGAAAAAAGTAAGTTGTCATGCTCATCAGGACTTCTGAAAGAAAAAGAAAACTTGAATACACAACCAACTAAAAAAAATATCCACAAATAGCTTATTCTTTTGGGTGTCCCTTCAGGGACATCCGATAAGGGACACCCGATAAAAATTGGAATGATACCGAGAAGATTAGCTTATCCTTTTGGGAAAAACATTTACTGTACATGCACTTGCCACAGCACTATGAATTATAATAAGTTTGAAAAGGAGTAAACAATGTGGAGCTACAATCAAAACCTGATGAGTTGGAATTGTTTGTCACGCACTATACTAGCATCTGAAATGGCTAATCCAGAGGCCTTGAATACCTTCAATAGACAACGGTTGAAAAATCACAAAAAGAGCCGAAGTAAAATTTTTGTCAAGGCATTTCAATTAAGAACAAATCAGTACATGTTCTATGAATAAAATACACCATTAAAAGAACCTAAAGCATACCTCACATGTCCGCGCTAATCCAGCTAGGTTAGGTATACGATCCAACAAAGATGCTACAAGGATAAACTGTTGACGACTTGCTTTCATGCTTTCCATCATCAAACTTCTAGACTGAAAAGCCTCATCCAGAAGCTCATCTTCTTTTTCCATTTCTGCATAGATAGAAACTGAAGACAATATTAACCAAATTCAAAAATTAGATAATTCAACCAAGATAATGTGTCAATCACTCGGAACAATTTCTATGATAATTGTTAAATATCAATTACAGATACAACTCTGAAAGAGTTATTTTAACTTTCAATTCCAGTAAATGTCCAAGAAAAATTAATCCCTGAAAAGTCACTCAGCAAAATTTTTCTCACACCAATCTTTTGATTGTGCTCAAGCTATTCGAATGCTCAAGCATTGTAGTACACGAAAGATGTTGCAATATCAGACAAGGATCACCTGAATGTTCCTAGACCTTTGATCACGAAGAAACCAAAAGAAAGCACAACAAAACACATCTGCCTGTTCTTTTCAACTACGCCCAAAATACAATTTATCTAAAAAACGTAAGGATACTAAGTGAATTTGGTTTAGAGGTCACATAACAATATCTTCTAATGTAATGTATTCTACTAAGATAAATTCCCAGTTTAAAAATCAAAGAATAGACCTCTGAAATGCCAGCAGTAGAAAATTTACATAAAAGCTTCAGTTAAAGCATCAAGTGAGGATATTATAGAGGTAAAAATTAAAATGACTAAAAGGAGCAGAGAAGAAGAAATATAATCCAAAGAAAATTCATCATTCCAGGGACTTACTAGCCAATGAACATAATGATTGACAAAGAAAAAAATAGAAAAAGAAAGGAAAAAGACCCATGCAAGTGCAACATTATCTAAACAAGATATATACAATGCAGACAGCAGATATTACAGCAGAATATAACCTTAGACATAATAGAAAATTTGTTCTTTAATCTCTTCAAATTAACCCACAATAGCATACATACCTAAAAGTTGCTCATAAACTTGACTTTTTCCCGAAAAAGAACTGGAATCATTTTTTTTTCTTGTTTAGATGGAGTAATCTTTTTTCTGAAAATCTAATGATTTTTCCGTAAGTACAGCAGCATTAGGTAATGTCTGGCTGCTACAGTCTTCATCAATGCTCAAGCTCTCATTCTTGATAGTTACAACATCCTTTGCCATTGAACACCTGAGGTCTTCCCTGACATCCTGCAAGACTTAATATAAGATTTTGAATATACAATAAAGCACGGCAAGATTTCATGTTTTCAAGTACCACAAAGTGGGTAGCTGCTTACATTCAAAAATTTGAGCACTTCATCCATGAGGCACGTTGGAACACACTCAAATTCGAGTTCCTGCAATATAACAGTCAGAACATGCTGAGAGATAAAAGACAAAAATCAAAAAAACAATGAGTTCTTCAGAATTTCTAGGATATGAAGAATCTTATTCATAAAGCACAATACTATTTTACATCATAGGAAAGAACAACTCACTTTTTTACAACTAAATTTGGATAGAGGAAGGACAAATTTGACACTTTGACCCTAATCTAATTATTGGCCCCATTTTGTCTCTGTTATTTAAAGGATGGATCAAATTTGATCATCCATGTACCATTTGTTAAGCACCATTAAATATCGTGCATTTGGTATCGTAAGAGCTTATGGAGACAAAATGTTTTGGTTCCACATTATTAATTTTGTTATAAAAGTTTATGTTGAAATCAGTGTGTGAACATGATCTGACATTTATGCTAAGTTACCGTTATTAGATTAAGGAAACTAATCTGTAAATTAGTCAGGAAAATCCCTAGATATAAGCTAAGATATGCCGAAATCAGGCCAGTATAGTTGTATATAATGTTGTAGATCTACAATGCAATACATAAGAGAGAATACCTCTAATTTCAAGTTGGTATCAGAGCGACGGTTATTCTACACCCTAAACCACCATGTCAGAAGTAGTAAACTCTAGTCCTACAGCCCAATCAAACACTGGAGGGACAGAGTGGAGGACCACTCTGAGAATCACCTCCACAAAATTGAATGGGAGGAACTTCCTGAAGTGGTCACAATCTGTTGTGATGTATCTCAAAGGAAGGAAATAGTACGGGTACATTACTGGAAAGGTGAAAAAGCCAGAAGAAAATGATCCTGAGTTTGAGAACTGGGAGGCGGAAAACTCAATGATTATGACTCTACTAATCAACTCCATGGAAGACAACATCGGTTCTACCTACATGGGCTATGCTACTGCAAAAGAACTTTGGGACAACCTAGTTCTTATATATGCGGATCTGGACAATAAATCCCAGATGTATGAGGTAAGCCTGAAGATAGGAGAGGCTTGTCAAGGAAGTAAGAGTGTCACCTAGTACTATAATACCTTGAAAGGGCTTTGGCAGAATTTGGATACATTCCATTTCCGTACGTGGGAGTCGGCAGGGGATCTTAAGCACTACAAGAGGATTGTGGATGACCAAAGAATTTTCAAATTTTTGGCAGGGCTCAATATGGAATTTGATGAGGTTAGAGGAAGAATTATTGGCAGAAATCCCCTACCATCCATAGATGAAGCCTTTGCAGAAGTAAGAAGAGAGGAGACAAGGAGAGGAGTGATGGTCAAGGAGAACTCCAACACCTCAGGAACAAACTCCTTGCCTCTGGAAGGATCTGCACTGACCTCAAAGGAAGATGTGGCTATGGCTGCACGGTTCAACAAAAACAAGGGGAAAAAGGATGATAAATCCAATCTCTGGTGTGATTACTGCAAGAAAGCAAGACATACAAGGGAGACATGTTGGAAGCTCAACGGGAAACCAGCTGAGTTGAGTGGACCGAAGGGATAGAAGGCTGAGATAGTGGATGCCGCGACGGAGGTATTCAGTGCAGAACAACTTAACTATATTCAGAAACCGCAAGCAAATGTGGCTGGAATTCCAGCCACCTTTGGCACTTAGCAAGGTAATTCTGAACCTGTGTTTTCTTGTAATGGTTTGTGGATAGTTGATTCAGGGGCTACGGACCATATGACATGTGAATTATCACTATTTCGTTCCTATGAAATCTCTAAAGGGCAAGAGAAAATCATGATTGCAGATGGATCATTGACACCCATCGCAGGCAGAGGCACCATAGTACTAACACCTGCATTACACCTCAAATCTGTTCTACATGTCCCTAACCTAGCATGCAATCTTCTATCTGTTAGTAAAATTGTACAAGATTCACATTGTGAAGTGTTCTTTGGTGATTCAAAATGTGTTTTCCAGGAAACAACTTCGGGGAAGGTGATTGGCAGTGCTAGGCAGAAGGAAGGGCTTTACTATTTGATCGGGGAGGATTCAAAAAGAAAACAGGCTAGAGGATTGACGAGTTCCAAGGTTGATTCAGAAGAAATAAAGTTGTGGCACAATAGATTAGGTCATCCTAATTTGTTGTATCTAAAGAGGCTACTGCCCAATATTTTTAATAAGAATGGCCCTGAATTCATATGTGAGTCATGTATACTTGCAAAAAGCCACAAAAATTCCTATCCTAAAAGCACCTACAGACCTACGGAACTCTTCTCCTTAGTTAATAGCGATGTATGGGGACCATCTAGGATTAAGACTATAACAGGGAAGAGATGGTTTTTGACTTTTACGGATGACCATACAAGAGTCTGTTGGGTTTTTCTTCTTACGGAAAAATCTGAAGTTGCTACTGTGTTTCAGAAGTTTTATCAGCTGATTGAGAATCAATTCCAGAAAAAAATCAAGTTACTACAGTCTGATAATGGTACAGAGTATTTGAATAAAGTTCTGGGAAAATTCCTACAAGATAAGGGAATTCTGCATCAGACTACTTGTGTGGATACCCCGCAGCAAAACGGGGTTTCGGAGAGAAAGAACAGACATTTACTTGAGGTCACAAGAACACTTATGTTCTCCATGAATGTTCCTAAATACCTATGGGGAGAAGCTTTGTTAACAACTACGTATTTGGTCAATCGGATGCCAAATAGAACCCTGAAGTTCAAAGCTCCCTATTCGGTTCTAAGGGAATTTTTTCCAAGTCACAGATTCTCTAGTGAACTACCTCCTAAAGTATTCGGCTGTGTTGCATATGTTTACTCAAAGGGACAAACAAAACTGGATCCTAGGGCTGAGAAATTGGTCTTCATTGGCAATGGGGTGAATCAAAAGGGGTACATTTGCTTTGACCCTAAAACCAAAAGAACAATTACTTCCATGGATGTTAAGTTTCTGGAGAAATAGCCGTATTTCCTTCAGGGGGAGATTGAGTCTAACAGGGAAGGAAATATGGATATGGAAGGTAATTTTTGGGATCTAGATCTATCTCTGCCTAATCTGCTGCCTAATCTTCCTCCAGATTCATAGCAATCAGATCCTACCAGCTCAGACTCTAGTGCAGACGGACAGACTACTGCAAATGAGGAAGACTCAAATGCAAGACTCCAAACAAAGGAGCTGCAGGTGTATTCCTGAAAACCAAAGAACACCCTGATGCAATCACAATCGAGCAAAGAACCGGGCACAGCAGGTATTCCTGAGAACCCTAATCCTGTTAATGACTCCAATGGGGAACTCCCTACTGTTTCAGACTCCGAAGAACTGCCAGGGGATTTATACTTGCCTATTGCTGTCCGGAAGGGAAAGAGAGCATGTACAGAACATCCTCTTGCCAATTACATGTCCTACAACAACTTGTCGACGGATCACAAGACATTTGTATCATAGATTACAAATGTGTCAATACCGAACAATATTCAGGAAGCAATGGCAGAGAACGAATGGAAGAAAGCTGTGATGGAGGAACTAAAAGCCTTGGAAAAGAACAAGACTTGGGATATTGCAGAAGATCTTGGAAATGTGAAAGCTGTGGGATGTAAGTGGGTATTCACCGTCAAATTTAAAGCAGATGAGAGCATAGAAAGGAGGAAGGCACGCTTGGTGGCAAAAGGGTTCACACAAACCCTTGGAATTGACTATCAGGAAACATTTACTTCAGTGGCAAAAATCAATACCATCCGGATTTTACTCTCACTAGCAGTGAACTCGGATTGGAGTCTTCACCAATTGGATGTCAAGAATGCTTTTTTGAATGGGCGTCTAGAGGAGGAAGTATTCATGAATATCCCTCCAGGATTTGAGAAAAAGTATGGAAGTGGAAGATTGTGCAGACTGCAAAAATCCCTTTATGGACTAAAACAGTCACCAAGGGCTTGGTTCGAAAGGTTTGGCAAAGCTGTGAAGTTTTTGGGTTACACCCAGAGTCAAGCTGATCACACTCTTTTCTATAAAAAGTCAGCCGAAGGAAAGAAGTCAATATTAATTGTGTATGTTGATGATATTATCATCACAAGAGATGACACACAAGAAATCGGAAATCTGAAGGAAAGATTGGCTAAGGAGTTTGAGTTGAAGGACCTCGGACAACTCAAGTACTTTCTTGGGATGGAATTTGCTAGATCGAAGGAGGGAATATTTGTGAATCAGAGAAAGTATATTTTGGACTTGCTGCCCGAAACAGGGTTTCTTGGGTGCAGAATTGCAGAAACACCTGTGGAAGCCAATCTAAAACTTCAACCAGCATCCCCAAGAAATGTGGTGGATAAGGAGAAATATCAGAGATTGGTAGGGAAGCTAATATACTTGTCTCATACAAGACCTGACAGTGCATTTGCTGTCGGTCTACTGAGCCAATTCATGCATTCACCAGGGAAAGATCACTTTGATGCAGCTCATAGAGTGCTTAGATACTTGAAGGGCACTC
>CANYCX011369727.1:0-22473 GCA_948193385.1 Breynia disticha f. nivosa | reverse complement strand
CGTAAGTCAAGTGTGAGGTAATAGAAAGTGTTGGCCAAAATCCTAAGTGAGGAACTTAGGTAGTGGAGTAGGTGTTTGATCCGAACCACTCTTATCGTGTGTCATATTATTTTTATTTTTCACAAAAATTCTCAAAACTTATTAGCTCTATTCAACCCCCCCCCTTCTAGAGCTAATCTTATTCCTACAATATTGCCATACAAGCTCGTGTCACACAGATGTTTATGTCATATATGAATATATATGTATGAATGACATTCATATCAGCACACAGCATTCGAATGACATTCATCCTGCACACAGCACAGCACATAGCATAACACACAGTAGAGCAAATCAAACAATACCACACATGTATTCAATCAATATCCAATCAAGTAATACCACACAGGTAAATAAGTCAACCAAATGTCAACATTTAACCAACCATGTTCGTTATCATATCATTAATCCATTCCACCGTTTCAATCTGATTCGTCTAATTCTAACAATCTCAACAATTCATTATAGGTCAACTATCATTACTTTGCCTAATTAACATAGATCCAAATCAGTTACGAATCAATTTAGTAAGGGTAAGAACACTTACCTCGAAATAAAGCAAATCAACAATCTAACACCGGCTCAAAACTACGCAGCAATGTCAAGATTCTCCTGTATGTAATTAATCACATACAAGGAATTAACTAACCATTAACATATGCATTCTTAACTTAGAACAATCAAAAAAATCATTTGTCAACTCCAAATCACCTAATTGTCCGTCTTTACCTTATGCATTTATCTTACCAAACTTCATTCATTAAAAGAAGAATTCCTCTAATTCATATCTCTAAGTTCAATCAAGATTCTATGTAAGTCATTACATAACTTCCAACATAAATTTCTATTCAATAAATGTATTTACTCAAGTTGACATTTCCAGCCATAATCCATTTATCAACCTTAACTAAACCTTCAATGTTCCACTTTTTCAATCCATTTTTCTTCCTCAAAATGATCCTAGCAATTACATACTATCAAGTCAACTGTATTACACTTTAATTCATCATTTCCAACAGTTAAACCATCCATTAAAGTTCATACAAAACAGGAAATATCAACCATCAACCATAAGTAAACCTTCATCCATCTTACCTTAGAACTTAGGATGATTAAATGCAAAAAGATGAACCAAAATCACTTTCCTTGCTTCAATTACCCTTTCCTCAACTTTCTTCTGATTCTTTTTGCTCTGTACCAAAGTTTGGGAAGTAAGGTTGCAAATGGTTTCTCAAAACATCGTAACTTATATTTTTTTCAGTCAAATCGGCATCCATGCGTTGTGAAGGTTAAGTACGTGTGGTCGTGCCGAGGACGCGTTCTTCGTGCCCACCGCGCATACTTGCCACTTTTCAGATTTCTTGATTTTTCTTTAATTATTCCATGTATTCCTTATGTCAACCTTTCATATACCTTTATAAATTCATGGTTAAACATTTATTTATTGTCATTTTTCGACAAAAAATATCTGGAATGTTACAATCATACCCATACTTGTCAGCCTTTTATGGTCACGTTAGGCGTATGTCAAAGTACACTAAAAATCACAACAAAAGTCATAGTGATTTTCAGTCTAAGGATAATAGTTGACATTGAAAATAATGATTGCTCTCCAAATACAATGTTCTACATTGTACCTATGCACTTTGCTAGATATCCCAAATATCTATGACCCGTAGAACATGATCACCTACAAAGTACATACTAGTCTTAATTCATTTCTATTCCCATACAAACAAGCGACTATGGATATTTAGAATGTTAATCTCATAACTTACAGGTTCTACTATCAATGTTCTCAACCATGGTACCTCAAGCGCTTAATTAACATTCTTGGATATTTTATCAAACACATACCACAAGTCAATACATGAAGTGATAAAATAATGCCTCATAATTTTATTACTGAATAATAAAAGTTACAAACAATGTATTGGGCTAGGGCTTACACTAAAATTTGAAGGTCTTACCATTCTAGCCTTACTTCCCAAGTGGAAGATCCTCCCTTTTTTGAGTAAGCTTGAGAATCTCAGGAATGTGGGTGTTGGAAATGGGGTTAAAGGTGTTTAGGGTGGTTTTGGGGTGTACGTGACACCCAAATTTGATTTACAATTTATTTGAATTGATAGTGGTAATAGAAAAATCCCAAAAAATTTCTTTTATATTTGTTATTAAAGAAGCTAGACAAAGCCCATTCCTAAAAGACCACCCAGTAAATTGAATTTGGTGTCAGGATTTTGAAGACATGCATATGAGTAAGAAACACAAGTTAAGAAAAATCTAGGCAATTTAAAATACTTTAAAACCCATGAAATCCTTTTTACCTATGTATATACATAGAATGAGAATGTTCAAACTTTAAAATGGTTACACATTTTTTCGTACCAAAACTAACATCAACCTTTTAAAGATAGCACCTGCGACCTGCAACTCGAATCTCGTTATCTTCTCACTATTTGTAATCCACACAACAAATAATTCTATTTGATTAGTTTAGAACTCAATAAGTACACCTACTACTACACTTACCTAGTTATGTAGAATATAGGTACTTATTTCCTTAGGCTCAGGTACGTTATGGAACTTTAAGTACATTATGTTTAATTCATCTTCTTAATTACTTTCTCAACTTACTATCTTACCCTTCCTTATAACTCAACCTTGTCATTAATCTCACATATACTCACACAACATATAGCATTGCCACCAATATTCCAGACTCAAATATACATCAATTTGACATATATTCAATCTTTCTCCAAAAATTATCATACCACCTTTTAAATTGCTATTTCTATCTTAACCTAAAGGATATATATTTTGTGTATATTCATCTCATCAACTCAAGTTTCTACTAGTACACATATAGTCACACACAAGGAAAACACCAAAGTTCAACATTCAGCCATGGTATCACAAAGTACACGAGGCGGATGGCAACTACGCAGTGTCATCGTGACCCCGCGTAGTTGCTTTGCGTGCATAATAAATGTGTGATCACAGCATGACTACATGTTTTCGCAGCCTCCGTGCATAGTTCCCCAGATCGTGTACCCTACAAAACTTGTAACAATTTCACAAGTAGCCATATCCAACTCAAGCAAAACAATACAATTTCCTTCAATAACCTTCAATTCAAAATCTCAACACAACAAACCATATCAAGGTTAAAATGATAACTTATTTACGTCAGCTGTAAAGAATTCATTCTATCAAACTCAATACATAATCAATCCCAAATGCATAGCAACCTACAATTTAGGAATACAACACCAATAAAACCACACGAGAATACAATATCAATTAATCAACTATTTCTACTCATGATTAATTTTATGTCAACTCAAAATCAACACACTCAATTCTTATCAACGGACATTTTATTATTTTTATAACAAGGTTCATAAAAACATAATTATACATAAGTTTGAGCTACTTTCTCCATTTCATTTTGAGCCATTTGCTCCACAATAATTTGGGACATTTTTCCCTTCAAAAGTATGAACCCTTTACTCCACAATAATTTGAGGCATTTCCTCCTTTTTCATTCATTATCATAATATCACAATCATTCCAAAGAGCACACCACACAATCTATAATCAAATGTACATGATGTATGATGTTTAATGCTTGAATTCATTCATTATGATCCATTTGCTTCTTTAGCATAATCCCTTTTCTCCTATAATATAATTAAGCCATTTTCTCCTTTTATAGAGTTGAGCCATTTGCTCCTTTGAATGCCTATGAGCATTTTGCTCCTCTACGTGACCCTATGAGCCCTATGTTCCTTTACGTGCCTATGAACTGCTCGCTCCTCTAAATGCATTATGCATTATGATAGTAAGATTATGAGACTCACATAGAACTATAGATTATTGAAAATTTCAAGCAAACACATTACTCCTTTGTCACATTTTCATTTTTTCGACAGATCTAATGTCGTTCTAGCAAAACACAATCATCCCGACACTCATCACTCTTATAAACTGGTATCCTTCTTTCATTAGTTTCCATCCACACAAGCTCATTCACTTCAATATCATACAAAAATAGTCACCAAACTCACTATTACACACAAACATACTCATCTCAAGCATAACTCAAACATGTTAACACTCAATACAATTTATCATTTCAATTCCTTCGTCCACAACTTCCAACAACACAAAAGCCATTCATAACATTTGCATCCAAAGCAACCATTGAATTCACACTAGTCACACTAAACATACACATATCATGTCATACAAAGTAGCATACGATTACGTACTCAATTATACCGATCATACGTGTATCATATCTCACAAGGAAGCATGCACCCAAATACTCAAACATACCAAACATACACATATAACATCACTCAAAGTAGCATGCGATTAAACACTTAAAATATGCAGATAAAATCAAAAGTTATAGTAAATCTCAACATCAATTATTCTATTTCACATAACCATTATCTCCAAATCATTCAAACACAACACAATAAGTCTAACATACATCACCATTTGTCACCTCACAATAAAACATAATTATTTTACATTTCACGCATGCCACTTACTCTCTTTTGCAAATTCTATCAACCCAAAAACTCAATCACATCAATAACATACCAACAACCATAGTTTACACAAGTCGCACACAACATAACAAAATCATGTCATTTCATATATAACAACAATTGAGACCTCTAGTCGCACCAAACATGCCAAAATCATATGTTCATTACAACCACTTAAAATACTCCACATAAAACATAATCACATAAAATATTCCACTTCACTTTCCTTACCATTCAAGAAAAACATAAGCAACTCAACACTAATTGCAACTTATCACAACATAATCTTCATCCATAAATTTCAAGTAATATAACGAGCATTTACATCAATCCCATACAAAACAATATATTAATCCTAATAATCGCACTCAAACATAGCATAATCATACTACATGATACAACATGCGATTAATTACTCAAAAATATTTAACCATTCATTGTAAACTAGATGGTCTAATAAGTGAAAGAGCTCACACACTGGCAATTTCATAGTTCACAACAATATAGCACAATCCAATCAAGCTCCAAATCTCATTAAAATTTCAACACATCATTAATTTATAAATTATCTAAATATAATTAACCATATAAATACAAAACATAACTAATTAAGTGTAAATTCTGTGCACTTGCCTTGACATCCACAAATTCGAGGGGTCGATGCCCAAATCTGGTTTTGATCTTGTTTTTTGTTACCTAAAGAATTTTTAAAACAAACCCATTAATAATTTAGTCCTCCCTTACTCAAAACAACCCTTAATTCTATGAACCCTAAAGTTTCACTCACTTTCTCTAGAACCCTAACTTAAACTTCCCTCAAATTCACCATTTCTTTCTTATATAAATACAAATTCATCTTTTTCCAACTAAACCCATTCAAAATCATCTCATCCCTACATAACATCTTCCATTCCATTCTCAAAACCCTAGCATTATCATAAATCCCTACAAAACCCATTCTTCCACAAATCACCCACAAGCTCCTACAAGTGCATTCATCCATTTTCTCCCATTTTACACGCAATATCTTTCACGATCCAAGTCCTAACCATTATAAGAAAATTCCAATTCAAGAAAATAAAATACTTAGCATAAATTTTAAGATCTTACCATGGTTTCTTTCCAACAAACCCAGTTAACCTCCTTCTCTTGCTTAAATTTGGTTCTATGGTGTGATGTGGGTGAGTTTTGTGAGTGAAATTCATTTTTTAGGGTTGAACATGGCTTTAATCAGTAGATCAATAAAGTATGCACAGTAGCAAGAGACTAATCGCAGTCATGCCCACCATACATATTT
Organism: Breynia disticha f. nivosa; assembly: GCA_948193385.1. NCBI lineage: Eukaryota > Viridiplantae > Streptophyta > Magnoliopsida > Malpighiales > Phyllanthaceae > Breynia > Breynia disticha. Next base: position 16,572 of record CANYCX011369727.1, on the reverse strand, counting down.
CTTTCGACTGCGCGTAGTCCTCTAATATCAGCTATATAGTTCTACATAGTGCCAAATCTTGTTGTTATTTTTCCAGAACTCAGTATTTTCAAACCATAACTATTTAAGTCAATAGATAAATTTTAAACTTATTTTTATTATCAATATTATTATTATTAATTTAGAATTTGGGGATGTTACAATGTGTGGGGTGGTTTTTAGCTTTAGAAATGTCCCTATGTGCTGAAATGAAATGAAAATTAGATTCTGGCCCCTTTTTACGTTTGTCTTGTCCCAAATGGTTTGAGAAAAAGTTTGGCCAAAATTGTTCTCTAAATCGTTTGTCCTTCTGCCCAAGATGCATTTTTTGGGGACCAAACGGCTTGGGGAATAGTTTGGCCAAACGGTTTCCCAGACTGTTTGGTTTGTACTAGTGCACTTTCTTCGTCCTTTCATGTAGGAAACTCTTTTGGTCCTTTTCTATTATTCCCCTAATTATTAATTGCTTAAATTAAAGTAAATTTGAGGGCATTATGGGTGCCTAAGAATCTTGCCTGAGAAGAGTTTGAGGGGTCGAAGGTCTATGATACCTTGAAGTATTATAATTCGTTTATTTTATATAGGCAGACATTAGCTAATCTACCCCCTCTTAGGTGTTTTAGCACTCTGATCATCTAACAAATAGGGGATTGAAGCCTAAACAATAAGATCCGGGCCAGGATCTTTAGGTTGCCCATCAGTTCTATGTCTACCAAGAAAAGAAAGCATTTTTGGCACAATATCAGAGCATACAATTCAATGTTCACATTCACTTCTATGGGTGGGCAAGTATACCATAAAATAATCAAAGGAAAAGGACCATATGTGTTCTAAACATATGGCTAAACCTACCACCTTATAGGATCTCTTCTTCTTGAAGAGCAAAACCACCCAACTTTTACACAAATTTATACATACGACATTGACAATGAGATTACAAATAGAATCAATGCAATTAGCAAAGATCCAACCATACCAAAACTATATAAAGACATAGTTGAAGCATTTCGCAACATGTTGGACAAAAATAATTTGTTGGTTAAATCTTTTAAAATGCTAAAGGGTGTTTTTCATTTGTTCGATAAGATCAAAGATTTGAACAAGAATAAATCAAAACAAATCTCACGATGCATGACAATACAATAGCCAACAGCTCCAGAGGTGGCAGGACTCATAGTGGGCGATATAAACCAAGAAAACTTTCATAGAGATATTATTGTGCAACACAAAATAAAAGGTCTCCAAAGAATTAATGATATCCACCCGAGTTTCATGGAATTAACATACCCATTGTTGTTTCCTTATTGGGAAGACAAATACATGTTTGGAATTCTCTTAAAGGATTTGGCTAACACCCAATACAAGAGACAATCTTTGTCAGTGCAAAAATACTATTGTCTCATAATTTAGCAGAGACTTAATGAAGGTCAAACACTCTTTTTGTCTAGATGAATAGTACAACAATTCATAGTGGATTCATACATGATCATTGAAGAGGAAAGATTTTGCTGGATATGATGCAACCAAAAGAAGCTAAGGACAGACCTTTACTCTAGGTTAATGGATGTTGTCTACTGCGGTGATACAAACTACAATTATACTCCCATCATCCCACTATGGTTGAATAAGATATAAAATGCAAAACCATTAAGATCCTATGACCATATGCAGATGGGTAGGATGCCCTGATTACTTCATAACATTCACATGCAACCTATATTATCTTGAGATAGAAGCCATGTTATCCATTATCTCAAAAGGAAAAATCCAAATAGGGTTGACATTATTTGCAGGGTATTTCAAATTAAACTGCGTGAACTCATTGATGACCTCAAGCACAAAAACATTTTAAGCTGACCAACTGTAAGTAAGCCAATCTCAAAACCCTTCCATTAAAACTTACTAAATTTACAAAATAATTTTTCAATTGTACGAGCGACTATTATGAACAATAATTGCTAAAACATTCAAGCCTGATTTCTATGACCTTGTAATAGCTATCCACACTATTGAGATTTAGAAACAGTGTTTGACACATGCGCACCTTCTAATGTTCATACATGTTGATGACAAGAATCTGCCTCTAGAGAGCATAGATAAAATCATTTATGCAGAAATTCCTGACCCAAACATTAATCTATAGGGGTACAATGTTGTTACAAAATCCACATAAACATCAAAATATGTAATATGTCGAGATCTGTGAAATATCTTTTCAAATACATGCATAAAGGACATGATAGATGCAAAGTTTCAATGAGAGTATTGGAAGACACAAGTGACATGGATGAGATAAAAAATTATTTGGTATGTAGGTACACATCCAAGAGAGGTGTGTTGGCATATTTTCAATTTAGAATCAACTATAGACAGCTTGTAGTAGAACGACTTTCAATTCATCTTCCAAGAGAGCACACAATTATTTTCAAAGAGAACAAATCATTGTAAAATATTATCTCCCATTTTAATATTACAAAAACAAAACTCACTAAATGGTTCGAGATCAATAAAACTAATGATGATTCAAGATAACTTACATATGCTCATATCCTAATTGAATGTGTTTGGAATGTTAAAGATAAAGAGTGGACGAGAAGGAAGAAAGGAAAGGTGACTAAAAGAATTTATTTTGCACACCCAACAAGAGATGAAAAATATTTATTAAGAATGCTGCTAAATATTGTAAAAGGAAGAACATCGTTTGAGAACATCCAAATTGTTAATGGAGTACTGCATTCGACTTTCAAGTCTGTGTGCTATGCACTCAGCCTCCTAGATGACCATAAAGAATGGAATGACTGCCTTTAGGAGGCCGCTGGATGGGCAACTAGTCATGAGCTACGACACCTTTTTGTCACAATTTCGATATATTGTGAAGTTCCAGATGCTTCAAAAATTTGGGCATCTAACTACAAAAATATTATCAGAACTCACTGCACCTCCAAAGAAAAACACAAAGATGTGGACAATTAAATCATACACAAGAAAAAAAATACAAACTTACACCTTAAAATTAAGGTCGAACAACTACCTTAAAAGATAGGTAAATCTCTGAAAGACATCCATGATATGCCTCTACCAAATGATTCTATCCCAACATAGAACAGTAACATACTTATCAATGAAGAGATTGATTATGACTGCAATGCACTTTGCAACGAACATGAAAAACTACATGCAACACTTAATACATGCCAAAGAGAAACATATGATGTCATTCTCTTGAATCGATGAAAAATTAGAGTGGGGAGTTTTTCATCTATGGAGCAGGTGGAATTGCCAAGACCTATCTTTTGAAATCAATAATCATGCACCTTAGGTAAGAAGGAAAAACAGTTCTTCTTGTAGCAACCTCCAAAATTGCAGCACTACTGCTCCCTAAAGGTTGAACCGCACATTCTACATTTCACATTCCATTTAACCTCACACCAAAATCGATATGTGACATATGTTATAGGACACAACTAATAGAACCTATTCTCAACACCTCTCTCATCATCTCGGATGAGAAACTGATTGGTAATAAACATTGTTTTGAAGCTTTGGACAAGACCCTGAGAGATATTCCTTAAACAAAAGATGAAAGTAATTCAGAAAAGCCATTTGGTGGCCTTACCATTGTTCTTAGAGGAGATTTTCAACAAATACTCCCAGTGATCCCCAAAGATCGCAGATTTGACGCTGTAATTGCCACCATAAACACATCATATTTGTGGCATCATGTGTAATTCTTTGAATTGAAACAAAATATGAGACTTTCAACATACAACCACAATCAACAAAATAATGATTCAACTGAATTCAATAAATGGTTGTTGTAAACTAGAGATGGATCACATTACAACCATCAAGAGATGGAACTAATCAAGATTTATTATAAAATGAAGTTGACTCACAACGCAGATTTGATCGAGAGTATAGTCCATATTGTGTACCCTTGATAGACCAATCTTACACTAAATCGACATATTTATAAGAATGGGTTATACTCACACCTAAGAATGAGATTGTCAACCATACCAATGAATTTTTCCTCTAATTGGTTCTCAAAAAAGAAATAATCTATTTTAACTCTAACACAATTTGCAAGTCTACTTCTTCATCAGTCGATGATAATTTACTTTACACAACAGAGTTCCTAAATGGACTTCAATTCAATGGACTACCAAATCATACCTTGCAAATCAAAATAAGAGTTCCAGTTATGCTTTTAAGGAATATTAACCAAATAGAGGGCCTTTGTAATGCCTTCAAATTTAAGTCCCTAAATGATGGGAAAAATAAGCCTTAATTGTGCTAGGAGGGATGGAGACTGAGGGAACTGAGAGATAGAAGGAGACTATTCAAGAAAATAAAATTTGTGCAAAAACCACATGAATAACGTACATTATTCATGTGAATAACATATGTTATTCTGGAAATTTCTCCCGAATAACGTGGGTTTCATAACCTACGTTAATGTCTCTAAACCTACGTTATTAGGCTCAGGACATGTCATTAAAAAGGGAGAAAAATGAACCTAAATGCAATCTTTAACCCCCTAAAACCCCTCTTTAACCCAAAATCACCATCCCCACTTTGGAGAAAACCCTCCATCTAACCTAGTTTTCCTTAAATCACAGCTAAAAACACAAAATCTCTCCACATTCCCAAGATCAAGAGGAGCTAAGGTTTGAAGAAAAACCCATCTTGAGGTAAGCTTTCTACTCTAACACTAATGTGACATGATAATCACAAATTTAGGAGGGTAGATTAGGATAGACAGAGGTTATTCTTGAATTAGAGAAAAACAAAGAGTGTGTGGGATAGGGTAGAGAGAAGAGAATATGGCTTAAGAGAGAAACTAGAGAGGAAAGAATTAAAGTGAGGGTTTCTAGAGGAGAGGGGCAATATGAATGGGTAAAAACTAAATGGAAACACACAATTTATACATATTGAGTGTTGATTGAATGGGTGTATTGAATAATCAATGTAGGATCAAAGCCGCAGGGAACCAGAGTGATCGTCGGACAAACTCGTCTAGGTTTGGAGGTAAGTGTATTGCCCGTCACTTACTTATCCATATATAGTCTCTTGCATTCTTAACTATGATGATTTGAGTGTGCAATTTAATAAGTAACCATGGATTAGAAGCCTTTGGTTATGATTGTGTACGGTGTGCTAGAATGATGTGGTTAGTTGTGGTTGCATGAAGTAAATGTGTTTTACTTTGTTTTAAAATGGGATGAAAGAGTGTGAGAAAATGAAGGTATGCAATTCTTTATAATGTGGTCCAAGTGTTTATTGTACATATGTTCATGATTTTTTATGCATGTGGAATAATCCTATGGTAGCATTGGCATGTTTTGCATTATGTGACTTATATGCTTAATTGACGTGATTATGGTTACTTAATGATGGTAAGTTGTGTATTATGCCTAATGATGAGTCTTATAAAAGGCATGCTTTGATTTGTGACTGAACTATAATTCCTTGAGGGCATAGTAAGATGTTTGTCATGTGTGATTTAAGTTGTGACTTTAATTGAATGAGTTAGAATGATGATAACTGAGAGCAGGATCGTATGAATATATGAATGGTAACATGATTATGTGTGTTATGATTGTGAGTCCGATTGAATGGATTTGATTTGTGATGTGTGAGAGGACTGTAGTATCTTAATGTGTGGAAGTTGTGATAAATGTTTTTGAATGCCTTAAATGGATGTACTTTTTATGAATTTAGATTGGTTATGCAAATGTATGATTGAATGAATATATTGTGTGATTGAGTTATAGAATAAAGACTTATGGAAAAATGTAATCTGAGCATGTGCATTCATGAGATACATGCATGAGGCATATATGCATTATAAAGTTGGTATAGAGACATGTAATTGAAGGGCATAATTTGGATAGAACTAGAAAATGTGAGACTGGGTGATCCTAAGCACATTTGCTAAAGGTTAGAGAACATCATGTGAGACTGGGTGATCCTAAGCACATCAACGTTCAGTTAGTCAACATACATAACAATGGCAATGTGAAACTGGGGATCCTAAGCACATGTGTCATGGCTGGAAGGGTGTTATGTGAGACTGGGAGATCCTAAGAACATCGACAAAGGTTGACCAACGAGAGAAAATGGGCAATGTGAGACTAGGTGATCCTAAGCACATCTGCCCGGATAAAGAGGTATCATATGAGACTGGGTGATCCTAAGCATATAGGCACTGGTTGAATAACTAAGCGAAAAGAGAAAGGGGGTAATGCGAGACTGGGTAATCCTAAGGGGCACGTACCTCGAATGATAAAGTGTCATGTGAGAAAGGGAGATCCTAAACACATCGACACAAATTGACAAACGAGAGAAAGTGGACAATGTGAGGCTGGGTGATCCTAAACACATCTGCCTGGATAAAGAGGTGTCATACGGGACTATATGATCCTAAGCGTATGGACACAGGTGGAACAACTAAGGGAAAAAGAAGAGAGGATCCTTTGTGAGAGAAAGCATAACATTGAGAAAGAGGGAAGTGGCATGCCATGAACATGATGCATACGCATTTAGCATATTTGGGTGAATGATGTGAATGATTGTGTAATATGATATGTGGATGTGAGCATTTTATTGTAAATGAACTATACATATGGGTGATATGTGATTGATCATATGATGTGTGTTGCATGTAGAATCTGAGTGAATATTGCATGTATGGAGAGTGTTGAAAAGAATTGTCTGTGGGCATGTTAGAATGCTAATGTATTAATGAAATGAGTAAAGTGTATATGAATAGAAAGTGGATAAATATCTATGTGCATGACAATGGTATTGTTGCTAAAATGTGTAGGAGGATGGTATGTTGGTATGTGAATGACTGCATTATGTTTTAAGTAATTTATGGGTAGGTGTGTATTAGGTGAAAATGTGAGTGTGTCGGTACTGTATGATAATATGGATGAGTTGTGAGTATATGTTAAATGTGGAAAGGCTGATTGAATTGCAAGATAATGGAATAGGGCATTTGATTTATTGACTTGTATGAGAATGTGGTAGGTTAAGATGTGAAATTGGTTATGGTGACTTGTATGACCTAAAGTTGTGTGATATGAGTTGTGTATGAAGGATTGGAAAATCACATAAAAACCATGAGTTCATATAGATGTGGTATGCTAGGATTCATAAGATATTGTGTATAAAAAGAATGAAGATGCACCTAAGTAAGTTGTGAATATGGATGACTATGTAGGTAGAGATGAGATGATGTTAGATGTGCATAATTGTAAAATGAAAATAACTTGTGTTATGCTTGTGTTAATGGTATGATGTTTGATGTTAGTTGAGGTGGAAATTTGGTTAAGTGTTGGTGTGATTCGGATTGTGCAGAGATAATATCCTGGAACTGGTTAATGTACGTTAATGAGAAGTTTAACCTACGTTACCTCAATTAGCGTACGTTAATGGAAAGCTAACATACTATAAACAAGAGTCAAGGTCAGATGCTCAAATATGTCAGTTTATTCTTACCAAAACAGATCTCTCTCAAGAACAACTGTACATTGCTACATCATGAATTACACCAAGAAAAAGGTCTCACATATTGAACGTAGACGATGAATCGAGAACATCTTCGGAAATTTAATCTATCATTAAAAACATCTTGGTAATTTTTGTTAATTGCTATTCTCGTTTCATGTGTTATGGCTAGAATTAAAAAAAATTCCATTGCAACAGTTACATCACTTCATCATATGTTCATCTAAGTATTGTTTGCGTGTTATTACTACAAATGTAAAAGCCCAGAAATCAAATTCCAACCCATCCATGTCTTCTTGTCGGAAGGGTTCACAAAATTCAACTCAAACATCTCTTTGCTCGCATGTTCACCCGAATCACAAAACCCCACCAGCTTCGCAACAGTTTGTGCACTCTCTTCTACATGCCTCATATTCAGAGGATCTGTCCATAGTTTATTCACCAGCTGCAACCTTCTTTGTTTTCCAACCGCCGGAATCTCCCATTTTGTATATAGCACTTCTCTTTCCTCCGCTGTCAGTTTTGAATTAACCTTTTTCGCCAAATACTCTCTTTCCTGTTTTAGAGCCTTAATACTGCCATATATTGCAGATAATTATTCTCTTGATTGTCAATATTGTATTTACAAATATACAGCACATACATACCTGGAAGAAACTGAACTTGCAGGTTCATCACCTAACAACGCAGGACTTGCATTACCAAGTTCTGCAAAATGCTGCTCCAACCATGTCAGTCGTCGTAGCTCAACTTCCAAGTATATCTGATCAGCTGGATCTCCTCTAAATAACAGATAAAATTGAGTGCGATGTATTATAGAAACGTGGCACAAATGCCACAGCATGACAATTTGCTTTCTGTGATCTTCAAAGATTAAGTGCCATGGCATGGGAGATTGGTTAATGGTATCCTCATCATTTGTACTCCCACTTGTCTCCAGCTCCAGCACCTGATATATATATATATACATATATATAAAATCAGACAATCTTACATAACTAATTCAAGTTCGAAATTAAATACTATAATTACTTTTACTGAGAATCTTATTATTTGTATCTGTAAAGCTTTATAAACAATGATAGAATACATCATCTTAAAATTTATTCATTGCATAGTTTCATTTTTCGTTGTTCTGGACAAGACCAACTCAACACATCATTCATAGCTCTATCACCGTGAGCCGCAGTTCTTGCCTCGATGGCAAGGACTTGTGAGGCCAAAGTTCACGGGTTCGAGGCACATGGATAGGAAAGGTTATGGATATTATAGTATGCCTCCTCCAGGAAATTCAGGTCAAATAACATTGTCAAATTCAAAAGGATGCACCACAGACTACAAAAGAAATGAACCATGTATATATTTGTATACCTGACAAACCAGAAGCTGCTTTTGATATTGGAGCTTTGCCACCCTTTCTTTCAGCTCGGTTACATAGGCTCTGATGCTCCGTATGTTCTCTTCAGCAGCAGTCTTAAACATTCTCTGCATTTTCTTAACATTAACTGAATTTGCCCTGGAAGCTGGAGTTCCCTCCCTTGATGATACATGATTTCTGTTTCCATCATTCTTCAAGGGAGTACTATACTCGGATTGCTCAGTCAAGCTGTCGCTGCCAACCATTGCGTTACTTTCAGGGACCCTATTTTCTGTGTCGTTGTCCACGAATCCCCGAGAAGTGGACAAAGGTGAGCATGGAGCACGGATGATATTTTGCATGTTAGAACTGTTGCTCAATCCAAAAGGAAGACTCTTTTTCTTCTTCACTTCGGTCCTAAACTTTGGAGTGTTCTCGTTACTTGGAAAAGAGGAAACTAGCATCTCAATTGACTTCTGAATATTGTCAAGCTTCCTTTCCAGAGATTTGATGGTGCTTTCCTGAGAGGTCAGTCGATTAATCTCTTCCTTCAGGTTGGCCTTATCTCCGATTACAATATCTTCTGGAACTGAACCAAGAGCTTGCAGGTCCTTAATTTCAGAAAGCAACTTTGATATAGTTTCTGCAGTTGCTTGACTACCTATTCTGTGTGAAGCAACTTCTTTGTGAAGCACTTCAAGCGCTCGATTTGCTTCCTGCCCCAGCTGCCTTTGCCGCTGCTCAAGTTTACGTATTTCTAGTACTAGCATGGATGGATCTCCAGAAGTGACCGACTGCTTAATCCCTGCCTGCCTTCCTATTCTTCTTTGTTGTGCTCCTGGGGTAGATTTACCAATGAATGGTTCCTCGTCATCATGAAAAGAAAGGCACCTTACAACCTGGGAAGAGGGTCCACATTCATTTGAACCCTGCATAAGCCACAAATTAGAAACAAACATGGTAGCTGAAAAAATAAATATGCTGGAACGGGAAAACAATATGCTAGTTGTACTGTACCTTCGGCTCCTTGTTTCCTTTTGCTTCAGCTTCAAGTTGAGATTGAGCAAGATCTCTCTGGCGCTTCAATTCCTTCATTTCTTTTTCCATCTTCAATAATTTTTGGAAGGAAAAAGTCAATAACAAAACAGAAATATATGCTCTTTCTGATACTAAATTTTTTTCACCTTTCTAAACTTATTGCCATGAAAGTTAACTAAACTTATTTGTTTGCTCATAGCAAAAGGAAAAGCGAACAGCACAGAGACAGGAGTTGTCTTGTATAGAAATATTTTTTTTTTGACTTTTTATTCACCATCTTGCCATCCATTAGCAAAATTTTATCCATCAAAGAAAAAAGATGTGAGTACTTAAGAAGCAAAAAAAGAATACCTGCTCAATTTTTAAGTCCTTTTCCTTGAGTAAAGACTTTAAAAGTGAAACAGAAGAAGGCTCTGGACTTCTGAGCTCCGCCTCAAGTCTAGCAACCTCCTGTTGCAAATGCTTGAGTAATTTTTTGTCAGCAACAACCTGAACATTTAGGATATTGTTAATTGACATAGAAACAAAATTAAGAATTTTTATTCACTCACATATTACAAAGCTTGGAAGTATTTTGTCAGGATTTAATGAAGAAAAGCATTTTTAAGGCAACAGAACTTGGTATGTAATTTCTATATTTTAATGAAAAAAAAAATTTGATAGAACATAGTGAAAGAACTGAGTTTCAACAAGCATTAATAATGCTTCTTAAGATGTCAAACAGCAATTTCTTCAATATGAAGGACAAATATTTACCCTTCCATTAGAAATTGGGAAAATAGATGCATTGTTAAAAATCTCATACCATATTTACTCGGGCATTGTTTGTAACTTCCTTTGCGCTAGTGGCAAAGGAAAGTGTATTCCGAGTTTGATCCACGTGACTTAAAGCAGGACTCAGGGTGCATATAATTGCCGTTCGAGCATTACCCCCAAGTGAGTGTTGCAATATCCTCGTGAGCTTCGAATCTCTGTATGGTATGTGACCTTTGCTCCTTCCATTACTGAAAACATTGACAATTATAATGAACCTTGATTTTCAAAGTTTTAACCAGTCCAGCGCAAATCTAAATTTCCTTAAATAAAAGAAGTTGAGTGGAATCTGTCATCACCAAAGGATATCCCAGAAGTATCAACCGATAGTTGATTTAGAAACTTTTTTCGCTATGATTACAATGGACAAATTGGTACTAGAGATCATTACAATGGATTCGCAATGCCCTTTACCTCCTACTTATTGCTGTTTATGTAAAGAGCTCAATATCAATGATGACATGACCATGCCAGTTATTATCACTTGAAATCTTATCTTAATCCTTCATTACAAATTGATCAAATGGTGCTAATTTGAAACAAATATGGTAAGCATGATCCATGAGCAGTGCAGCGGCAGAATTTGTAGAACATATAACTTATTATGAACATTTGCTCTATTATCACTGAAAATCTTATCTATTATAATATAATGTTGTAGAACATATAACTGACCTAAGCTTTCTAATCACTGTTGTCAGTGTCAATAAGCTGCGGTTGATATGACTGCCTTCCTTCAGTCTCACACCATCAGCATTTGTTTGAGCTGCACGTTCACTTCCAGCCAGGTCCACAAGATTCTGTGAAGTACTAGTTTTCTAGTGACACTGGTTCCAATAACAGTAAACCTGACTGAGATGAAATTAAATAGATGACAACACAACATACCAGACTTGCTAAAAATGACTTCACACATCCTGTACTTTCACGGAGACTGCTCTCAATTGTCTGCATAATTGGGATTCATCCAACAACATAGAATGTTATTTTGTTACTCTAAGTCCACAATATAGCACATAATATTTGTAGTAAAATTAACTGATGAGTGAGCAGTGCACCCTGAGTAAAGCATAAGAAAAATCCTAGAACTATGCAATACGCTACAGATTGTATAGAACAACAAGGCAGTGTTAAGGACATTACAGCAATGTCAAGGCAGTAAAGTTGAAGTTTATAACATCCATGAAGCTCACCAGCTTAATTATCTGATGTGATCTCGAACTTTTATCATTTAAAGCAGTTTCTCCAACATGCCTTTGAGCTGATACGTGGGAAAATACAATTTCTTAGCACTAAAAGACTAAAACTACCATATATATGCACAATGTAATCAACAATCTTCTGTAAATACACGGTAAAGATGCACAGATGCAAATTTGCAATATCTGAAACGCGCATTAATTTGAATTACCATCACAAACTCCTATTATGTGTCTCAAATGTTGACTGTCTTTGACTACTTCTTCATACAACTTTTCCACTATTACACCTTTCTGCACACACAAAAAAACACAACTGGAAAATCGGATTAATATGCAAAATGGATAGAGAGACATGCAAACAAAAACAACATTAAAAATTTCATCACCTCAGGATCATCCAAAAGGCGAAGAGGGCCAGATTCACGATTCAACAAGTCCACAACCGTCTCATTATATATCTCTAAAGCCGATATTTTCACCACAAATTGCCTTTCAACAGTCTGCAACATTCAGGAACCACGTAATTCAACAATTTAAAGTTAAAACGGAAACAAAATGAAAAAGTAAACTGGAAAAAGTAAATACATTGTTGATGTGATCATATATATCCCTAATTGCACTCTCAGTAATTCCTCTCATCGTATAAGTCTTTCCACTACTGGTTTGCCCATAAGCAAATATTGTAGCTACAAAAAAAATCAAAATTAAAAGATGAAAAACAAGAGTAAAACGGCGTGGTATAATGAATAACTAATAAACTGACCATTAATTCCAGTGAGCGCAGATAAAGCAACATTCTTGGCTCCATCCTCATAAACCGTTAAGGTCGAACAACTTGGATCAAACACTTTATCTGTAGATATTCCAGAAGTTAGTTAAAAGAAAAAGAAAATAAAGAGAGGGGTAGTTATGGTATAGTAAGATTGGTACTACCAAAAGTGTATGAGGTGGAATGTTGTCGATCTTGGTTAGGATTCTTGAAAACAATGGTTTTACGATCATGACAATCCCAAGCGATAAGATCGTACAAGGCTTGTTCTCTCCGGCTTAACGGCCGTAATCGAACGGTGACCAGAATCTTCTCCTCGCGAGGACTGTTCTTGGGGGCACCACCAGGTGTCGTCGATGTTATTCTTTGATTCTTGGAAAGCATTGTGTTATATCACTAGAAGCATTTAGTTTGTTTCCTTATTTTCTATCTCGACTGGAGAAGTGGCGTAAATATGGAAATGAATTTGTTCTGTTACAAGAGAGGGAATTTTGGGAACTCAACTCAATTTTGTAACGGCTATTTCTGTTTATATTTAATTATTTATTTTTGGCTGGGTTTTGTCGGTTTTTGCACCTCTACTACTTTCAAATCTACCTATGTCTGTATAAGAGTTATCCATCTTAAAAAAGAGTTGACACGTGTCCATTATAATTGGTTGATATATGTTATTATTAAAAATAATTTTATTTTTGTCTAACTTAATTATTATTTGATTTTATTTATTTTTTATTGTATATGCCTTTATAATTAGTTGGCATGTGTCATTATTAAAAATGATAAATATATTATGACTTTAATTTTATTTTTATTGTTTACTTAAAAATTACTCTCATTAATAGTTTTTGGTCATATTATACACTTATGGGCAAATTATGACTTTAAGTAGAATGATAAAAATATTATTTTGAACCCTCCAAATTGTGAGAGTAACATATAAAGAGAATTAAAATTTAAAATATAATCATGAAAAAAAAATCCAAAGGTGTATCTCAACAATCAACAATGGTGCAATAAACTACAATAAACTAATATTTTATTGAGAAGCATTCAATAGGAGTGTTAAACGACTTTGATTCTTAAGGCTCCATTTATTCAGAAGAGGAATTCATTTTTCGGGAAAATGTTTTCCTGATTTTCCAACGCTTGTTATCAACGGAAAATAATTCATCGAAATTATAACTTAAAAATAAATGAAAAATAATAATTATTCTTAGTATATTTTTAAAGAAAATATTTTTCTAATCTAAAATATAAAATTATAGTTTTCTTTATATTTTTAAATATTTGAATATGAAATCCAGAAAATATGACTCTGGAAAATAAGATTCTGAAACATAGAAAACATTTTTCGCAGGAAATCAATTTCCGCCAAACAAACGGAACATTAAGTGTCAACATTTTCAAAAGTAATACTTTCCCTTCCACTATTGGTATTCCACCTTGAAGACCATCAATTGTCCAACATGCCCTTGTTTACGTGTGTCAATCAAATGCGTACTTAGCAAGCATATTAAGTCAATTGTCTAACCTTCATGTGTCTTCATAGTGTTAAGGGTCTTAAGGGTGGTTTTCGCAATGAAAAAATAATATCCACACACTTGGTCTCACATTAGAGAATCCAAATTATGTGATTATAATAATTCTCATCCCATTGGTTCGACTTATTCACAATTTTACTAAAAAATTATGCCATAGTATTATCTCCTCTTAGTGGAGAGCATATATATTATTTACACCATGTGAGAGCTTCGGTCTTTAATGTGCTCAACATTTTCCCTAAATGCACATAGAACTGCTCTCAATTTTGAACGAAATCGATTGCTTGCCCAATAATCATCACATAAGTAACTAACTTATGACACATTACATTATATATGGTGGGTTATGCATAATGATCTTAATAATACGAATTTCATTTTACACCTAGTAAAGCGACTGTTATTTATTTAAATTTTACAAGCAACATTTAAATGGCGATCTCAACTTGGCATTTTATTCACACTAATAGAGATCTCTTAATTAGTGAAAGAAACCTAAGGTATTTGCCTATGTGAGTAGGCTTATTTCTGTATTACATGCTAAACTATACGCAATATCTTTATGTGTAGTGCTAGTTATGTCCACGACATATGCCATATCTTGAAAAATTTTAACATTGATCCACTGTTAAAATTTGCATGGTCTTTTTAACTCCAAAATTCACTATTTTCTTGTTCTAATATGTCCTTTTTGACTTAATGTGATACTTGATTTCATTTTGCTAGCTTATGATAATTTTTATAATGATTATCACCTTAGATGATCACTTATTTTATGAAAGTTAGTTTTGAAAAAAATACACTAATGTTCCTCCTGTGCAATGCTTATATGATAGTTTTCAATTTTCAGATTAGGAGATTGAATTCTTATTACTTAGCCTTTTGGCTAAAATAATAATTCGTAATAAGACATCTCACTACTTAGGTTTCAAGACCAATGCCACATTTGTGTAGAACAGATTCTAGCTCTAGAAGGGGGCTTGAATAGAGCTAGACACCAAATAAAAATCTTTCGCAGAAATAAAATGACACGATATAAAGTGGTTCGGATCAAACACCTACTCCACTACCTAAGTTCCTCACTTAGGATTTTGGCAAACATTTCCTATTGCTTCACTGAGCTTTCTTACACACTTGATTTCCAGCTCAAGCAACCTTACACCTTAACTTGATTTACGGCTCAAGTTCTACCTTACAACTCAACTTGATTTACTGCTCAAGTTCCACCTTACAACTCAACTTGAATATTTTTCACAAAGGAATGAACAATCAACTTATATAAGTTGCACTCTCAATATCTCTTCAGAATTTTGATCTTTCTATCTCTGTATGCAATCTCAATTTTCTTTGTGCAGTGCAGTGTTGTATGTTGTTATCTTTCTTTTTTTTTATGGCCATCTATATATAACATGTAAGTTCCTTAAAATAAATCATACTAAAACCTTTCTTTTTGAAGATGCTCGACCACTTCCTCTTTTACATAGTTGTACCATTATCATTTTATTTCTGTTGCCATTAATGAAATCCTGGACACTTTATTTTTCCAACATGTATCTATTCATGCATCCAGAAAATAAACAACCTTTTCTTTTCCAACCTGTATCTTTTTATACATCCAGAAAAAAAGCAAAACATGTATGCAAATGGTATTTAACTATCCCAGTAGTGTTTTTGTTTTTCCATGAGATTCTGGAGAATTTTCTTGACTTTCCTTTTCGAACATGTATGTCCACTTGATTCGTAAATTCTATATAATTCCTTATTTTCTGCAACAACAGCTAGTATAATTGATTCATAAAATATTTTCTGCTGAAAGTGTTTTTATTCCTTAATTGTGGAACATAACGGTACCAAAATCTTCACTTGTTAACATGTATGAATGTAATTCGTAAAAGGTTAATGAACACTACACATATTTATGTTGATCGGCAAACTTGATCGACAAACACACTTTTGGTCGATCAACTCAGTTGATCGATTAACATGTTGTTGATCGATCAACTTGCTTAAGTTCACTGTTCACGCAAAAATACTACAAACATTACTATTCACTTCACAGTGATATATATTACTATTCATGAATCATTATTCATACCCTGTAAATTGGTTTCCTGTTTACGTATATAATTCACCTGTTATTCATTAATCAATATTCATGTCATAATCAAAATGAATGCATAGTATTATTCACATATGAATAATTCACTATTAACAAAATTTAATTCAGGACATAAATATGATTTATGCACAGTGAACAAAATTCTACACATTTAATTTTTCTTTTCATTTATTCTTATCATATTTATCAAATTCAAATAT
>CANYCX011369689.1:0-11612 GCA_948193385.1 Breynia disticha f. nivosa | reverse complement strand
TTTCCTTGCATATCTCAATAACTATGCTCTAAGAATGTACAATAGTCATAGTCTATGCTAGCATGATAAGACCGTTATTTGATCTTTTCTTCATTCCAACTATCCATAATGACATTGACACATACCGTTTTCTAAAGGCTTTATTGACAAAATATTTAATGGAATTTTTTTTGTCCTATATGAAAATTTGAAAAATTAAATGTCTATATAATTTTTGGTATATTATATCAACACATTAAAAATAAATAATTTATTATAAATAAAATAAATAATAAATAAATATCAAGAAATTCTTACGATCCAAATGAGAATCGGAGTTTTTGTCCAAAAGCTCAAGTGTCTTCTCCCAAATGATGTTTCCCTTGCAAACCTAAATCTCTCAGGATCTGTAATAAACATCAGATTGACGGTCATTATATCGTGTCAACGATTTTTTTATCAAATATTATTGGTTATACCATAAATATTATAAAAATTAAATCCATATTATTCGTATCGTGTCTAATTATATATTTACTAATCGCGTTGTCAATTATTTTTGAGCATACCGTGTGAGAATTGGTATTCTGCTGTTCTTGTTTCCTTTTCCCATCGTTTCCAACTGCTCATCTATACATTTGATCCATTCAGAAAAGCAAAACATGACGAATAATAATTATTTTTTAAAAAAAATATAAAATAATTTATTATATATACCTTGGCTCTGCCCAGAGCGTAAGTGATAATACAGTAAAGGACGTGAAAAATTGCTAATACGAAGATGAAAATATGGAGCTGATGAATTCCATCTTGTGACACAAATGGTACTTTACCCTGTAAATAATAATAACAACAGTAATAAAAAAAATAATAATTATAAAAATAAGTACGAAAAGAGAGCGGTTGTGCATCTCGCGTTTTTTATTTCCGTCTCTGCCTCTTGTACCGATGACTAATAATAAGCTACAAGATACTTCCACTATACCATAAAGATAGACACATTATTTTATATGTATTGTTTTAATTTTTTTTAAACATATTTATGATAAATATATCGATATTTGTAGCCTCATTAGTAAAACAAACTACCAAACGTGTCTTGGTTCAGTGGTGCCTGGGGCTGAACTTGGTAGGGCGGACTGCGGTTCGATCCCCCGCAACACTGTTTGGGAGGGGAATAAAATCTAACCACCTGGGACCCTCCCCGAACCGGATTAGTCTCGGCCCAGTGGGTCAGGATACCGGGGCTCAGAACAAAAATTAGTAAAACAAACTATTTAACGGAGTGATATTATTCAAAAAAAGTCTTTCAAAATATTCCACATTCACCAAATTATTACGTTAGAAATGGGAAACTTACCTTTTTTAAGTGCAATGTTAGGAAATTCTTAACACATGAGAATGGAAGACTTTTAAGTTGGCTAAAATAGACATTACTATATAGAATGTGAACATAACATACCGTAGAACAAGTATTGGATGAAGTCGCCGCCAACGATCGCCGGAAAGTTTTACCGGAAGCTGTGAAGGAGGAGGATAGAAGTTTCCGTCGATTTTCGTATTCTGTATCATCCACGATGTTTGTTTTTTGTTCCTCTTCCTTGCTACATGGATGCCAAGTTGACCCAACACTCTCTGGTACGCATATGTCTGATATTATACTTTGTCCGATTGTTAGGAGCAAGGAGATAAATCCCAGCAGCATAAGCTCTACATGATCATCAAAAACAAAAAGGAAGTTGAGGGCTCGGTTCGATCGGTCGTGTTGTAATTGTATGAAGTGTCATTATTTACGACATAAATTGAATTCGTGACATATCATAAACGTGTTGTTGTGCTTTACCTGATTTTACTTTCTCAAGTGCTTCAAAGAGAGCTCTCTTATTTCTCTTCTTCAACCACTGCAACAAAGTTCCAAAGAATCTTCACATCTGTTTTACTCAAGAAACCAACAACCATACTGAATCTGTTCATCATCCTATAAATAAACCGTTGTTCTGCAACCTTACCTTTCCCAAAAGATGAAGAATATGTTCAACGATTATGGATATCAAAACTAAGATAAAACAAACTACGGCAACAGCCCACGTCGGAGTTTGCTCAAGCGTTCTTGCTTTAGGAGCAGTTGTTCCGGCCATGACTGAGATAACCTCTCCTCTTCCGATCGAACTGTTCGGGACGTTCAAGATTGATTTCCAAGAGATGGCATGAAATCAAAGGAAGTTGGTGGAGATTTTAGTTTGAAATGATTGAAGAGAATAATACGTAACACAGATTGATGTCGGGATGAGGGTTTTATAGATGTGAAGGCTAAAAGGAGAGGAGTATCATGTAAGGCAACCGCGTAGTCTAATCTCATAGTACGGATACATGTCTCTCTTGTTATCTAACTCGGACGGGACATTCGTATCCTGACGATTAAATATTACAATTCTCGTTGGTTCTTTTGGGAAGAAGCATATGTAATTATCACTATAAACACTCTCTGAGTCTGGTAGCTCTTCCTAAACTTGAGTTGCGACATCACTCCCTCACCCTAAATTTATTATGACCAAAAAATCGGACGGACATTAATTAGGACGGTCTTAGAAGTGAAAAATACTTCGGAACAACCGGTTTCGAATCGTAATTCTTAGAATCGGAAGCAGTTTCGGTCGGTTCCAGCGATTCAGTTTCAGAACTGACAAGTTGAAATTGGCGATTCTGATTTCAGTTTGCGAATTTCGATTCAATTTTTTCACATCTAGACTGTTCGGTCTAATAATAATATGGAAGAGCAGGGCGATGATCAAATAGACCTTGATAAATTGTGAAGACCAGAAAGGATATTTGACTTGAATAGGTAATTGACTTTATATATCTATAGCAATGTTGAATATATAATTATTAAAAATTAAGAAAAAAAATGAATTTACGGCTGTTATTTAATTAATTTACGCCAGAGTAATTAATTTAATAAGTTTGTTCATCTAATAATATCAATGCTTTAATCTGAGTAAAATATACAGTCGAATAAGTCAACCATACATGTTGTTGATGTAATATGGGAGACTTTTTTGTTTAGTCTTAATTTTCTTTTGATGAAATTGACCAAAAAGTACAGCGATATATGTAGGTGGTTGGACGTACAATTTTTAATTCGATAACACGATTAATTAGTACATAATTAGATACAATACAAATAATATAAATTTATTAATAATATTTAATAAAAACAATCACTGACACGATTATGACTTGTCAATCTGAATTACCACTCTCATTTGATATGAGTGACATAAGTGAATTTAGAAAATCATATTGCAATCGTTACATGATATATTCCCAAAAAAAAAAGTTAAAATTTATAATATATGTAAGACTTTTTTTTACAATCAGATGAGAATTTAATGAAAATAGTCGGTTCATAAGAGATATTCGATTAACTATTAAGTCTTTGTTACGATGCACGAGTATCGTAATAGTCTAAAGATGACAAAGAGAGAGTATGCCCGATATCTTATCTCTACTCACATATTTATTTTTTTGGAATGGTTGACTTGTGATTATCAATTAGTTATTTCAGCTCTATAGCTTGACAAAGATGTACATTACTAAACTTGTTAATCAAGCTATATATCATTATTTGCACAAAAATAATTTAAAAAATTGCGAAAAATTATAGAAATTATTGTTAAAAAAAATAATATGAATAACAAAGATGTACATAACAAAAGGTTTAATATGAATAACTCTCTTCTATTGTGATTGAGCTCAATTTGGTGGAGATGGTGTGAATAATTAAATTGTAATGACTGAGATGGATAATATACCAAATTTCAGGGACTATTATAAAATTTTCTTTTCTTTTTCTATATAGAAGAGTCCTTAATATCATGTCAAAGTTAAGGTATAGAAACTCTGTCTGAGTTTAGCAGTAAAGAAGGTTAACCAGCATATTGGGTGTGGAGTTTGATTCCTGACTTCGTAGCAGTGCTAGGAGAGACATACAAGCTTCGACATATTGGTTCGTCAGGTTTTTTTGAAACTTTCTATCCTTGATTTGTAAACTAGTCCGACTCCTTTCCTAAAATTTCTAAAAAAAAAGATTAGTCTATAGAAATGGAGAACATATCATACATGTTTGCTCTGTTTTCAAATATATGGTTGATAATTGTACTTAACCGTACTTACATGTTGTTCTATTGTTGAATTCTTGCGAAGAAAATATATGAACAATACCGAACCGAAAAATTATATATTCGAATTTTCTCATTATCAAACGTCCAAACAGGACACGTGTCATCGAGCGAAAAGTATTTATAGAAAATATTTCAATTGATTAAAAGCAGTCACAATATTTGACTGCTTTGCCATGTTATCTTCTTGGTTCTCTTGCTTTTTTATAATTAGTGTGGCCATGACATAATTTATTTACATTTCATTTTTGCATTTCAATTTATTTACATTTCATTTTTGCATTTCAATCCCAAATATGATGCATGTGGTAACGTTTCATATTGAAAATTAATATCGTGTCTCACCAATTTATAAGCTTTGAATGTTGCTTCTTGTCGAGGCATTTATATATTATGACATAGACTGAAGACATAATTTGGATTTTAATTCACAACAAAATAAATTAAACTTGACGATAATCTAGCGCAATAGAAAATATCGATTATGACTAATAGAGTCATATTTATTGATCGTTATTATTAATTACCTTTCTTATAAACGTACAAAATACGTCGAGTACATGAGCAAATTTGTAACCTTTCTCAAAGTAATCAAACATTAACGATCATTGGATTACTATAGTCAACACCACGAGTCTTGGATATTATAGTTGAAAAAAATTAGACAAACGTTTTCTTTGAGAATATTTTCTATTTTTTCTCATTCTCAAATTTGATTATTTAACTCATATTTATAAAAAGTCAGATAACTATTGGTGAATAAGTAATATTTTATTAGAAAATATATTTTAGTCTCTAAATTTAAAATAATTTTGATTTAATTTCTTTTTCAAATAAACTATAATAAAGTTCCTTAATTTAATTAAATTTATTTGACATCTCCAATAACATGGATGGATAAATTATACTTTCATAAATAATATACCAAAATAAGCCTTAAATTATGACAAAGTTAGGCTATGGAAATTTGACGAATCAATCAAATGTTGATGATGAAACACAAAAAAACAATATTTTTTTTGTCTGAACTACGAGGTATTCTGGGTACTCTAAACTAATTTCCGTAAACACCAAATTTACCAATGAAATTTGATATCATGCATGTTTCTGTTTTCAAATATATGGTTGGACATCGTACTTTACTATACTTAAATGATAGTTCTATTGTTGAATTGTGGAAAAAAAATTATACATGGAAAGGTGCTAGTATAAAATTTTTCTATTGATTAAGGGATAACCTAAAACAAAATCAAATAAAGGTATTTTTTTTTAAAAACAATGTATAACCTAAAAAGATATGACACACAGTTAATACGTCTAAGAAAACTTAGCGAACCACCAGGTCAAAGTCTCTATGTCTCTTATAGCTCCGCTTCAGAGTCAAAGATCGAACCTCGCACCTCAGTGTACTGATTGACTCTCTTTATCACTGAACTCACAGACAAACGAATGATCTTCAAGCTACCAATTTTCCCAAATCATAAACCCACAATTTTCAAATTCAGAAGAATCTGAGTGACAGATTAATTTTTTTTTTAAATAGGCAAAAATAAACTAGTAAAACAATAATACAGAAAGAGAGACACAAAAAAAAAGAACGATAAAAGAAACAGAATTATAGATATAAATATGGCAAGAGAGGACGATCTCTCCTCTGTCTCCCTTTGCATCTTTGTCTGCAGAATTCTAGTTCCATTTTTTGGTATACATATAATTACCAATTACCAAACTGTGCTTGGTTCAATGGTGCCTGGGGCTGAACTTGGTAGGGAGGACTGCGGTTCGATCCCCCGCAACGCCGTTTGGGAGGGGAATAAAATCTAACCACCCAGGACCCTCCCCAAACCGGATTAGTCTCGGCCCAGTGGGTCAGGGATACCGGGGGTCAAACCAAAAAAAATATTATTACCAATTAGTGAGGCAAGAGAATAAAATTCAGTGGTTTAATGTAAGTGACTCGAGCAATCTCAGCACCATACATGGAAGTTTAACCTTGCCAACCTTGAAGAACATTTTGCTCCTTAAGAAAGAAAAAAATATCACTTCCGACGGGATATTTTTGACAGAAATTTTTGACGAATTTTTTCGGAAAATACTATCTATACGCAATTCGTTGGAAATTTTTCTGTTAACAGGTACGATGAAATTTACGCCATCAAATTGTACAAACAATAACGTTGCGACCGCAACTCTTTCCAATTAAGGCATTTGTAGTTTATGTTAAATTTATATCAATTTGTCATTGCCACGATGTAGCGGGATGTCATATATTATAATAAAATAAATTTTATATTTTTATGTAAATTATTTTATTTTTAAGAAAAATTTAACAGAAATATATATATAATATTAAAAAATAAATATAGTATTATTTTATTTCGAGATAATTTATCTTATATTGTCATAAATAGTTTACTTATATTCTTATTTGATATGATTTATCTCATACTATCAAAAACAATTTAACATAAATATATACAATAATTAAAAATAAATATAACATTACTTTATTTCGAAAGAATTTGTCATATATTGTTAAAAATAGTTTAATCGTATTCTTATTTGATATAATTTATCCCTTACTATCAAATAAACATTGATTTTATCCTTACAATGAATTTTTTTTAAATGACCAGTTTACCACACGTCGTTTATCGATCAAACCAACCACACGTCGTAATTATATAGACCGTCTTTCGCTTCAGATTACATAAAAGATTGTTGGTGACATGAACCTACAAGATTGGTGTCATGTCAAGATGGAAACATAGAAGCGGATCCCACCATTGTATGAATGGTAGAATCCTTGCCCATGAACATCTCAGTTGTGCCACTAATCAAAGTCAAGACTTGTGTGGAAACGAATTTTTCCAGGAAATTATGGACCCGACCCTCGTCGGGACACTTCCATGGTCCTTCCAAGCTTTTGGATCATTCGCAACTTTACGCGGTACTTGCTTTCGTTACTTAGCTTCTCTCTAAACCATTCAGATTTTTACTCTATTTAAAACAGCACCAGTGTTTTAAAATTCGGTCCGGTCAGTTATTTAAACGGAGAAGTGAGTTTTGGGTCGCTAGTTTAACCACTGAGTCATTGGTCGAACCGAATAGATAATTATTAAATGTTATATTTAGATAAAATATTTATTAAATATTATTGAAAGTTAAAACTATGTAAATTGGTCAGACCAGATGAGTTTTCGGGTCAATCAGCCATGTTTCACAACTTTACGCGGTAATTGCTTTCGTTAATTAGTTTCTCTCTAAAACATTCAGATTTTTGCCCACTTTATTTAAAACAACACTCATGTTTTAAAACTCGGTCAACCAGTCATCCAAACAGAGAAGTGAGTTTTTAGGTCACTAGTTTAACCACTGAGTCACTGATCAAACTGAATAAATAATTATTATATAAAATAATAATTAAATATTGTATTTAAGATAAAATACTTATTAAATATTACTAAACGTTAAAACTATATAAATTAGTCAGACCAGACGAGTTTTCGGGTCAATCAGCCATTTTTCTGGTCCGACCGATCAGGCTAATGGTTTTAAACGGGTTTAATATTTTTTTATGTAAACTCGGACCGGTTTAATTACTGAGTCACCGAATTCTCAGTCCGATCAACCTAGTCGGCCCAGATTTAAAACACTCATCACCATCACCACTCTTCTTTAAATTTGTACTCTCTTATCAAATTTCATATAAAATAATGAAATAAAAGATTAATTTATGCAACTAATCATATATAGAATATGTATTCAATGGATCAAGATACATGAAAACACAATGTGTGATTTTTTTGTACACTATTCATAAATTGAGCAGTCGGGTGCAAACCCAGATAAATTGATGAAGAAGCTTTAATATTTTTCAAACTTTCATTTATTATGATTTAGAAACTTGGAAATTTGGTTCACTTGACTCCTGTAATTACTGATAGTGTCATATAGTTAGTGACGGACTCAACTAAAAAGAGTTCTTGAGCAAGTGGCTGGTGGTGGTACTCCCACGGTGACTAGTGGTGAAATTACTGCGTGGGATTGCTGAGTCCGTCGCTGCATATGCTTGAGAGCGTCTCTTAAGCTGGACGTAAATGTTAAGCAAGTTCAGTTTAGCACTGTTTTTTCGTTGAAATCGAAGAGCTTTAGTAAAAAAATCTGCACGGACAGTGTGATAGTCAATATCAACGTGTTTGGTTCTTTTGTGAAAATAGGATTTTGTACAATACGGATTTCACAATAAGTTGAAGCCAATGCTCTACATTCGGCTTCAAATGATGGTCGTGGAACAATATTCTATTTATTTGCTTTTCAAGAAACTAGAGAATCACCAAGAAATACGCAAAATCCCGTGACAGATCGTCGTGTTTCTCCGCAAATCTCCAATCCGCATCATTATAAGCTTGAAGTTTGCAGGAAGAAGAAGATGAATAACACAGTCCCTGACCAGAGTTTAAGCAACTGATTCTCATTGAAAAAATGATTACAGAACTGGTACTGTAACAGTTCATAACATCATCATAATTAAGAAACTACTACTTCTGCTGACTTTGATCAAATAACTTTCAACTGAATCCCTTACTGGTTTCGTCATATACTCGAGAGCGTTATCTTCTACATAACTGATAATTTTCACAGCTTCTTAGCATTTATGGCATTAATTTCACAATATCTGCTAGGAATTTGGTCTGCTTCAAGAACATACTCTGTGGCACCAAATAACCACTACAGAATGCTGCTAGAACTCCATAAATTTCATTATATTCTGTCAGAATATAAGAGTTTAACAACTTTTCGGGGTTGCAAAGAAACACAGGTGAAAGGACATCCCTCTCAAGCAATCTTAGCCACAGAATCAGCTGGTTGTGCAGTCGTCATGTTGGTCGATCAGTTTCGAGGATTCTTAAACAGAAGAATGCGCGTGAAAGTCTCGCAAATCTGAATCATTCAAAGATGAAGAGTTCTTGTTCTTCAATTAGTTGAACTAGCGAAAGTTAAAAAAAGACACGCGAAGGGAAAAGAAGGGGGCATTCCGAGAATTGAACTCGGGACCTCTCGCACCCAAAGCGAGAATCATACCACTAGACCAAATGCCCACGTTTGTCGGATTTTAAAAAGTAAATTAATTTCTACATTTACATAAAATTAATAAAAATTTATTATTCATACGTGTCGTCACTCTAATCAGAATCCTAATTCATTTTAAGGAATCGGTAAATGCTATTAAATTTATTGAAATTTTTTATTGACGATTGACGGTTTTTTCTTTACCTTCGCCTTATTCGCCTTAAAACTTTCTAAAATTTCTCTGTAATTAAAATTGAACACTTAATTAAAAGTATATCATTTTATGACAATAACTCTTTTCTCTTAGGCTCTTTATCCTCGTCGCGATGCGATATTTTTTTCTCTCTTATAACAATACGTAATAATTTAAAATGAAATAAATTGTTTGACCACTACAATTAAATTAAGAAGACTACGTTAATAAATTAATCAACCTTCAATTCCCTCGAGCACAAATGAATTAATCTTTGTTTAAACATAATAATTTTATATTATTATGCAAACATCTATGGGAAAATTGACCATGTTTAGGTTAGACATGCCTCCACCAGTAAAGTTATACCAAGTTCTTTTATTATCCATTAATTTTGTCAAACTTTTCTGGAAACTTTTTACAAAAATGATACTCATTCTGTCTTAAAAAAATGTCGTTTTAGATTTTTTTTAATAATATATGTCGTTTTGTATTAATAATACAATATTAAATAATTTATTTCAATATTGTCTTTATTAGTTTTATATTTCTGATATAGATTTAATTTAATAATTTTTATGTATAAAGTAAAATGATATAATAGTTAATTGAAAAATAACTTAAGATATATTAAAATATATCTTTGTACAAAACTTTATACGATATCGATTTTTGAGACGAGGAAGTAGTTGTTTCGATATAGCAAGTCACATTTATTTGATTCGAGGAGTCTTAGACATATAGACATCGAACGTGAATCTAGTGAAACAGAATATTACACAAGAATAACATAAGTAGGTCTGACATAATATTTTTATTCAAAAATTTAACATTATAAAATTTTCACGCACCCCACAACTCTTCGATTTACGATTCAAACCTAAATTTTCATCTAGTAATCTTTGGCGTCCTTCACAATGAGTAAAAAACTATGCACATATCATTTTCATATTACCCCAAGTAGATTTAACCCAGTCATGTCCTCTAAATATGTTTTGATTCTTTGAAAAACTTTCAATTACAACGTAGAATTGTGACACACTTCAAGTTTGGAGGCTCAAAAATTGATACAATATTTATTAAAATTAAAGAATACAATAGTGTTGTTGCGTCAACAACAATGAAGTTGAAACGTCAGGTTTTAATGCTATCTGTAAAAAATCACAAGGTTAGAGAGTCGAGGGTTTGTTCCTCGATTGCATTTCGGTGCTTAGTTTTTGAGTAATGATTTTTCCAGAGTAACAGTAGGTAAAATTGTACGTGCCTTGAATGAGGTGGTAGGAGGTCTATTTATAGACAGGTGAATATATCTGTGATGTTACGATCTTTCTTTGATTTTGAATTCAATATTTAATATTTGAACGTGACATATATCGTATTTATAATGAGTATGTTGTATCTGGCCGCTTGTTTGAAGAATATATTGTATCTGGACGTTTCTTTGAAGAATATACTCTATCTGGACGATTTTTCAATGAGTAATTGTATCTTGACCGATTTTAATAAAAATGTATTTATCTGACTTTATTGTCAATATACATGTAATATACAACTTATAATAGAAAATAAAGAATTAAAAAGTGAAAATTTTATTGAATAAGAAAATTGGTTTAAGCTAAAATAGAGTTACAAGCTTTTCTTTTTTCATCTATGATATACAAAAATGAATATGGAAGAAGTGCCATCATGAATACTTGTCATTTTTTATTTTATTAAATTATATTAAATATGTTTTAATTATTGTAATTCTTTTTTTAATTAATATGAATATTAATTTTTTTAATTATTTATTCTTAATTATTTTTTTAGAAAATGGCTTTAATATAATTAAAATTTATAAAAAAAGAACTAATAATAAATTTTCTTTAGTAAAAAATTGAGTTTTAGCTTACTGTAGAAACAAAGAGACTTTAACTCTTATGAAAAGATTTAATGGAAGATTCTAATTTTTTAAAAATTCTAAAAAACAAAAAAAAAATATTTGTAATGAAAATATGACAAATATATATCAATTTCTGATGGGATATAATTGACCCAACTGCCTTTATTGTTTCTAAAATAATTATATTTTTCGAAGAAAACAAAAGGGTTAAAGTCAACACCCCAAAATAAAGGACACGTCATTAATGGAAAGATGTGAACGACGGTGGCCGAGCAATTATGAAAATCCGGCACCGTCACGTTAGTTC
>CANYCX011368884.1:0-34286 GCA_948193385.1 Breynia disticha f. nivosa | reverse complement strand
TTGCTGTTATGGTTTCTTTTGTTTAGCTATGAACTAAACTTCCATTGATATCTAGATTAGAGGAGTCCCATGATGGATTATGTATTGTGATTGAGTTTTATTGTCGTTTTAGAGAATTTATTGAGATTTAATCATAGAATTTATATCGTAAATCTGTTTTCATAACTCAAGGCCGAATGCCACCCGAATCATTACACTTAACACAAATTAGTTGAGTGGATTTAGACACTTTTTGGTTTGGTTATAAGAAGGGAATAAATTAGACACTTAACACAAGTTCGAGCGGTAATGAATTTAAGGGGTTAATGGGGTTCATGCTTCTACAGGCCTCAACAAAACTCTTTATAACATGGATTTCGTCATTTTGATTATGGGTTATGTCTCACTGGCTATCGTCAAATCTGTTGGATATAAGTTATAGTCATTAATTTGTCGAACTTTATTTTTTTGTTTGTTTTTTGGTTACAAAATTTTAGGCAAGGGACTGAGCTAGCCCACGAGCCAAGGGTAGGGAGCATCCTTTCGGGTAGCTTGGAGAACCAGCAGCCCAGTGGGCCTGTATGCCTCCCCAAGCGCCGCTACGACTCGAACAATGTACATGGGCTATCACCCTAAAAAGGTCATTTTTCTATTTTCTCAATCTATCGAAAGTCCATATTTTAACTTTTTTGTAAAGTCTTCCCAAAAATATAATCTTTATTTAAAACCCATTTTTTAGGCAGTTTTGGCACGCACATTTTTTTTCCTCTTTCTCTATTCTCTATCTCTTCTCCGTCTATCTCTGAGAAAACAACAAACCTCAGACGAGTCTCCGACGAGAGCTAAGAATAACTTAGTTCCGAGAACGGAAAAGCCGTGGAGATCGGCCGGCGACACGTATGCAAAATTTGTGAAGACAAGATTCGGCTAAGGCGTGTTCGTCACAATCATCATAGTCGCCAGTGATGATCTAAATCCAAATCGGGCGGCCATTATTGAAGTTGGTCAGATGTGTTTAAATGTTGTTTCAGAAATGAAATTGTGAAGAAAATAGTAAAATGTTGTGAGTTGAATTTGTTTATGATTGATGAAGGAATAGAATTGCCACATCAGCGAAAATTTTAAGAATTAAGCTTAATCAAAACGACGTTGTGCAGGAGATTTTGATTATATAATATAGTAATACTGGAAATGTAATCATTAAAGATGACATTTTTGTTTCCTAAGACACCATATATGAAAAGATGACATTTCTAAAATGGTATATGTATAATTTGACCCTACGACTCCAGGATTCGAACCGCCCACTCTTAGTGTGAGAGTTGAACCCTTAACCGCTGAACCCACGGACGATGGGTAACTGGTCGAACTTAATGACTACACTAGTAATGTGTATCATTGCTGTGGAGGAGTTCTGACTCAGCTATGGTCGTAAAAATGCTTCTTGTGAATTATAATGGGTTTATACCTTTAAGAATGTCTCCTTCATCTTACCAATCTAGACTAATAAGTATATTCTTCATTTATTTATTAGGCTTCTTTAGTTTCTGCAGTTGTTGTTTGTAGCAAATGGAACATTAGTCCGTCCGGCTCATACAACTATTTCTTACTACAAACTAGGAATACTCTTGTCCCAAAGATCCTGTCTGTCTGTCTCTGAGATCACAACTCAAGTGTATGCAGCACTCGTTTCACACATTTAATGTAGTTAAGCTTGTAATACGTAAGTGTCACGTTTCTAGAAATTGTTTTAAGGGAGACGAAAATAATCGGAGCTAAAAAACGCACATGAAAAAGAAAAAAGCGACGGCAAAAAAAGCAGTGTTATGGAAAGGAGTATGTACGATCGCCCCCTTTGTTTCGGCTAGTATAGCGAGTTGAAGTATGTTCACTAGCCATCTTGGTAGAGAATGATTCTCGTGGTTGTTTTTATGTGAAAGAAAGCTTTGTAAAAAAAAGAGAAGAAACCAACTTAATATTCAACTGCAGATTTTTACACATAAATGAATGATCCACAGATTAAAAAATCAGGATACTCTTGTACACAGTAAGTATTTTTTAGTCTCGTATAGGACTCAAAAGAAGCATCCCGATGTAACTTGAAAATCATACGTATTTTGTACTTTCTGATTGTCCTCCTTTAAGCCGGCAACTTTCTGATGAAAATTCACTTGCAAAATGCTTTGCTGTACGATTTTCAGGTACCTAGTATACGGCAACAGTATGCAATGCTGTGTTTTTTTTTACAAAATTATAGAAAATGGGTTAGACTAGCCCACAAACGAAGGGTTGTAGGGATGAAACCCACACTCTCAATGTGTTGTTCGACCTCCTGAACCCACTTAGAAAGGTAGCCATTGCTGTGGGTTGCTGCAGTAAATAACAGAAATCACGCACTTCTGCATATTTTGTGAGATTTTGCTGCCATGTTTCCAAATTCCAGATCGCTAGGTGAAAAAATAGCTGGAGAATACTACTGCATAGTTGAAACAAACGAAACTGATAAGAATCAAAGTAGACTAAATTGGTTTTGAACCGATGTAAACTGAATCGACCGAATGCACAGAAGATGAATGGTAATAAAATATAGCTTATGAGAGGGACATGAAGACTTATTGAACAAAACTATGAATGACAAGCGAAATACTACTGCCACATCCGGATTAGCAAGTAAAATTTACCCACTAAGTTCTAAAAGAAACCTGTGAGAGAATATCATAATAAGAATTACAAAATAAGGATCTTTGTTTGAACTTGGAGTGAAAGAAGAAAAATTTACCAATTACCATCTAAACTAAAGTATACAAGGAGGAAATTCAAAAGCATTACCAACTAAATATATAAAAAATGTGATTGAACTATGCAAGTCTGGTTTTTCTTAATGTCATAATGTTGAGGGGACAACTTGAGAAATATTATTTCTTAATGCACTTTGATGCCTAGGGGAACTCACCAGAACTAAGACAAAGTCTATAAATACCATTTTGCTTGGTGATAGGTTCTTTCACAGCTTTGTTCTATACAATCTTCAAAATTAGAGAAAGAAAAAGAAAAGGGCAGGTGAGGGAAGTGAGAGAGAGTGACCTTGAGAATGTCTCCTGGTTTGTTGTCAACAGACTTCTCCATTGATGAAACCAGTTCTGAAGCTACTGGCTTTGATTTGAACCTTTCTGGTTTAGCTTTTTATCATTATCCTTTTATGCCAATCTTGGAGAACACAGTCTCTGCCTGTATTCTTCCTTTCTCTGATGAAACAAGACACCATAAAAAGCTCAAAAGGACTGTAAGTTTTGCTGAATCTGTTGGAAGCAACTGCTCCACTATTTATAGTGGTGAAAACTGCAATAGCCCTAATAGCAGCATCGGTCGGAGTAGTAGTACTAACAGCCTGAGCAGCTTGCCAAAACTGCGTTTCAGAGATCACATATGGACTTACACTCAAAGATACCTCGCGGCTGAAGCTGTGGAAGAGGCAGCAGCGGCAATGATCAACAGTTCTGAAGAAAGTGGAACTGATGAAGATGGTCATGCTGATGGTATGCGACTTGTGCAGCTTCTGATATCTTGTGCTGAAGCTGTAGCTTGTCGTGATAAGTCTCACGCTTCAGCTTTATTATCTGAGTTGCGATCCAATGCCTTAGTTTTTGGCTCTTCTTTCCAGCGTGTAGCATCCTGCTTTGTTCAAGGACTTGCTGACAGGCTCTCCCTGGTTCAACCATTGGGAGCAGTAGGTCTAGTTGCTCCAACGATGAACATTATGGACGCTGCCTCAGATAAGAAGGAAGAAGCGTTGAGCCTTGTTTATGACATTTGCCCACATATTCAATTTGGTCACTTTGTATCCAATGCCTCTATATTGGAAGCCTTTGAGGGAGAGAGTTTTGTCCATGTTGTGGACCTAGGTATGACCCTTGGTTTACCACATGGTCACCAATGGCGTTGGCTGATTCAAAGCCTTGCCAATCGTGCTGGGAAACCACCCTGCCGCCTTCGGATTACTGGTGTCGGCCTTCAGGCTGGAAGGTTCCATATCATCGGTCATGAGCTGGAGAAATATGGAACAGAATTGGGAATTAACGTAGAGTTCTCTGTAGTGGAGAGTAACTTGGAAAACCTGAGACCTGAAGACATCAAAACATGTGAAGGTGAAGTTCTTGTTGTCAACAGCATTCTTCAGCTTCACTGTGTAGTCAAAGAAAGCAGAGGAGCTCTTAATTCTGTCCTGCAGATTATCCACGAGCTGTCGCCAAAGGTGCTCGTACTGGTTGAGCAGGACTCCAGCCATAATGGACCATTCTTTCTGGGGAGATTCATGGAAGCTCTGCACTACTATTCAGCAATATTTGACTCCCTGGATGTTGTTCTTCCCAGGTACGACACAAGGCGTGCCAAGATTGAACAGTTTTACTTTGCAGAAGAGATCAAAAACATCGTGAGCTGTGAAGGACCTGCAAGGGTGGAACGGCACGAGAGGGTGGATCAATGGCGTAGGAGGATGAGCCGAGCAGGATTTCAGGGTGCACCAATCAAGATGCTGGCTCAGGCCAAGCAATGGCTAGGAAAGAACAAATTTGCAGATGGTTACACTGTTGTGGAAGAGAAGGGTTGCTTGGTCCTGGGTTGGAAATCAAAGCCAATAATCGCTACTTCTTGCTGGAAATGCTGAATCAAAACTGCAAAAACTTGATCTTTAATTATATCGTCATAAATAAAACAGTTCATGTTTTCCATGGGCTACGTAGCTCAATAAAACGTCATCTGCTACTGCAAATATCAGCAGGAAGCAGTGCTATAAAGTCCTATGAGTGCAAGTAGAGACTTTGCACTAACAGATGTACTGATTCGAATTCCAATTCCAACAGTTCAGGTTCCTGAAAAAAAACCTACAATAAAGAATTTTATATTATTTGTTCGGTGTGTGTATAGGTATAAACTAATATGCACACAAAATTATTTAAAATTTAAAAATTTTTTTTTTCAATACTCAAACTGATTTACCAGCGGTTATGTCAGTTTGATACCAATCTGAAGGGTAAAATTTAAACGAACGAGTGACCATTTCACTGATTCAACCGATCAATTCATTTGTGTTTTGATATCAGTGTATAGAAGACTGGCGCATTTAGCTATCAAATCAACCTCCAAATTATAATAAAGTCAAGGCTTGTTCTTTGTTTTGACGTGATCATCAATAGTGAGGGATACTGGTTTGAAGGAAAAGAGTGAGTACGAAGGCATTTTTGTCTGAAAATCCTTTTATGCCTACTACGAACAAAAAGACAAAACAAGGAAAACCCAAAAATCTTCATCAACTTATTTCAGAAAAAACCCAACTCTCTTCACTTCAGACACAGATTGAAGAAAGAAAAAAAGAAATGGAGGGTATAGTTATAGCAAGTGTACTTGGAACGGAAGAGCAGCTGCAACACCATGTTTTTCTTCAACCATTATTGCCTCATCTACTGACTCTATTTCCAGTACAAGTTGCAGCTTATCCTGCGCCATTACTAAGGAGTTTAGCATACGCACCACTCACTAAGCATCATTCAATTCACCATCCAACCTTTTCTTTCATTCCCCAACACCAGCAAAAACTCGCATCTTAGCATCATCCGACCTTTTCTTGCATTCACCATCCAAATTTATTTGCAGAAGACCGTCAGTGTCATATGGTTGATTTAGCTAGGCTTGGGAAGGTGGTGGTGCATCAGCACGAAACCTAATTGGGTCCACAGATACTCTTCAAGCTGAACTAAGAACAATAAGAGGGGATCTAGCTGTTCAAACAGGAAGGTTAGATCTTTTAAGTTGTTACCATTTGATTAGTTCATTTATTTATTGTTAGCATTTATTATGTATGAAGTGATTCGTGCTCATGGTGAAATGTTCTAAAGGAATGCCATTCATGGCAGTGACGGCCCTGAAAACAGGAAGCGTCAAGTAGGCAAGTGCTTCCATCCTTGAGTCCGTGTCTCCACCTGTACTGCTTTAAATAAACTTCTGGTCACACATACATTGTAAGATAAAAGTATAGTTCTAAATTTCACGATGGATGGGAAACAAATTAAAGAACAATGTGGGAGGATTGAGGATTCTGAACAAGATTAGCTGCAACAAGGATTTTATACATGCTTTTAACTGTAACAATAATCAGCCAATGGTGCTTATCCAGTAAACTTGCTTCTTCTGCAGCTCACTGGTTCAAAGAAGGAGAATTATGTAATGGATTCTAGCTCAAGCATCTTGGCTAAGGGAGTGATTGTCACAACTGCTTAGTTTCAAAATCATGTGGTTTTGAAGATTTTTTCTTGTAAGCAGCTGTATCTCGCTGGCCGAACCAGAGTTTTAAAACAAATTTGGGGATATAAATGAGCAATGCTGGAAGTTCAATTAGTAAACTGAAACTCTCAGTTCAGAATCAAGCTCAATAACAATCTCATATGTAAAACTTCATGAAAATTTAGCTTCAATTGATACGTTTTGTGCATGCAATCCAAAGAATCTTGCATTGCTTGAAGTATGAAACAACCGTACAGTATTATTGATTCAAGCTCCAGTAAATTGCACGATCAAGAAAATAATTAATTAATACAAATGATACAAGTAATAATAGATGAAAAGATTGCAGTAGTAGTAGAATCAAAGTTAGAAATGACTAACAGATGTAGGACTAGAGGATTCGTGTTGACATCTCTCTTTTATGCTATCATCAGACAAGCGTTCGCTACAACTCGAACATGCACTTGCAAATCGATTGCCTGCTTCTGTCATAATTTCTTCACAAGATGAAACAAAACCATTTCTCGAATTATTATACTTTGAAAACATGTAAATGACTGAGAGATTCTTTCTCCATTGCTGAATGGCGTCGGATTGACTCAGTGTAGAATCAGATGTTACAGAAGAGCAATTGGTATGAGTAGAAATTAGTTTCTCGTCTACAGAGTCGGGAACGAACTCGATTATTGTAGCGCCATCCGACGCGTTTACACTGGAATTGCTTTCCGTCTCCATTGAGTCGTCTAAGCTCCGTTGCGAACCTAATTTAAGCTTCATGAGTGTGGCCTCTGCATCAAATCAGAAGAATAATTGAGCAATTTTTGTTAACTTAAGCGGTAGTGGAAAATAGAATAAGGAGAAAAGAGAGTACCGTAGACGGAGAGAGAGTCCTGTTTGAGGATCTTAGAAGGAGATCTCTGTAAGGCATCTGGGGAAGACGATGGTGCTCTAACCCTTCCAAACATCTTTGGCGGAGTTCAGCCTTAGCTTTTGATTAAATTTGTGGGTAAAAGTAGAGAGAAAGGGAGAGGAATGTGTTTGGCGGCAGAATTAAGAAGAAGAAGCGGCAATCGTATTTTGTAAGTTTTTCAAAATAACAAACATGGTACCCTTATTTTTTCATTCTCAAAAATATCACCATGCAGAAGTTTGATTTTCAATAACACCAATTCTTTGACACGATAATCCGACTCGACCCGGAAAAATTAAATAGATTTTAAATAGTGCAAATGAGTTTAATTAATAAATAAATTGAACAATTTATAACTCATTAAAATTCAACACAAATTGTCATAAAAATAAACCTATCCCGTTAACCTTAATTGCAAGGTCTATTCTACATGTTCTCACACTTTTGGATGCTATCAAGATCAATCAACCGTTGACAAACTGAGATTCAGCTACTTCCAGTTATCAACAATGTCAAGACTTTATTAAACCTGCCTCTGAAACTGAAGAAAACAAGAACAGTGCTGTAAGAGCTGCCGAATCCATCGGCACATCGATATGCGATCATCTTCGACATGGATTATGAGAATGTCATGTTTCTTGAGACAAAATCCTTAGGATGGAATGAAGATGCAATGAAAAATTACCTTTTAATCTGCCAGAGCAATACAGTGCTTCTTCTGCAATCGGTTTCCATTGTTCCGCACACGAATAGTTGATTCCAAGACCAACACTAAGGCCTCTCAGAAGATGCACTGTCCGGAGAACTGAAAATAGTTCCACAGGGAAACACTGACATGCAAAGCAGAGCAAGTACATTGCATGAAAAATCTATTGCCCGAGTGGACATCCTAGTAAAGCTCGAAATTTCAGGTTCAAATGTCACTGAATGCGAGAAAGGACTCAGGGTCCGCAAGGCATGTTTGCAAAAGCACCGAATACCCTCGCGATTTATTCGGCATTTATTCGCCTAACTTGTTACCTGAACAGCAATCTTTTTGATAGATGATTCCTCCGAGAAAGGTTGCAACGTCTTCACACCGGATGGTAATGTCGTATCGAACATTTCTTGTGCCAACTTGAGCATTTCTTGCAGTTCATTCTCACATTTGCTTAAGGTATCTATCCCAAGCTCCCTAATATGAACAAACCTAAACTTGAATAAGATGTGCAGGAAGGCCCAGAATCTTATACTATGATCAAGGAGTACATAACAAAAAATAAGAACACCATTTCCAATTTAGTTTTTTCCTTAAATTGTTCGTATCGTCTTTGCATGATGACAGATCATAACTAGAGCAATTACAGCATTACAGTCACAAAAAAACATTATCTTTCAATTGAAAACCAACAATAGTACAAATCAATCCACAATTCAAATCTGAACAGCCAAATCCGTTTATAAACTCCTCTTATAATCTTGGTAAACAATTGCTAAATTAAAGGAAGTATCAGAACCAACTAAATATGAGCAGTGCTAACCTGAAGCTCTCTTTTGCGCCAACTGGATCATTATTAGCTATTGCAACTACTAAATTTGCATATGCGAGCCTCAAAGCATCTGGTAGATCCTTCACTTGCCCATAATCTAGCAGTGCAACCTGTCTTCAAATAGAAAAGAAAAACAAAGTTCACGGTCGCATCGATCTTGTAAACCAAAAATCTATATGATTCTAAAACCTGAGGTAATATTGAAATAAGTTCCAGAAATTCCTGATGATGTTGAAATTCACACGCAAGCCACAAGATAAACAACCACAGTGTATAAAATGAAACGAGGGCTATGATTAAGTTAAGAGACAACTTTTGGTAATGCTCTTGCCTCTGAACTTTTGCAGATTAACATATTTCCTGGATGAGGATCCGCATGGAAAAAACCACTCTTCAAAATCATTTGTCCATATGCTAGACTCAAACTTTTTAGAATGTTCCTACAAGCACAAAATTTCAAGCAATAGTCTCGCCCTCATTATAGCATTAGAGAAGTAGGCTATATATGATGTTTCAGAAAGTGAACCACCAAAAAAATTAAAAGAACTATCTTAGAGACTTCTCATGAAGCATCATGCAAGTCAAGATGATGTGATTTAAAGACCAAGATAAAACAGTTACGAAAAATTTGCAGATAACATTACTGAAAAAATACTTAAAAGCATCTGCAACCGATCATCCGACCAAGTGTCCAGACTTTTTTCCACACCAAGTGTCAGTGCATTTTCTAAAAATAATACAGATTTGTCAAAAAAAAACTAGCAGTTATGATTTTTTTATAAGAACTCTATCAAGAGTCCAATAGTAATAATATCCAACAGTAATACCATCATTGGACTCATTTTGATCATTTATCTGAGATGAGCTCAACAGTCCAGGTTCAATTTTTTTTTCAATAATATAGAGAATAAAAAAGGGAGAGGTGGAGCATCCGGACAAGTGTCACACCCCAAAGGAACGCAACAACATCCCATCGTCAAGTCCCACCTGGTGGGATGACGGCGAGGCGCTGTTGTTTATGCTGGAAACAGAAATATTAATTTTCAGAGAAAAGAACAAACATGAAGCAGACTTAACAACTTCCAGAATAAGAGCTTACTGCTTTGCCACTGTTGCAACCTTACTGTGAGGGTCAATTCCTCTTTTGGCAATTTCATCACCAAGATTTCGGATTGGGATCCCATCAATGTACTCCATCATCATTACCCTCCAGCAAGAACAGAGAGACACTTGTCACCAAACCAGTATCACTTGATCTTATAAATGTGATGAAACAAGAGCAGGGGCTAATTATTATGCTTTTGTCATCACATCAAGATCTGTCTGATCAGCCTCTAGCATTTGCAGGCTAATGCTGTAAACGCTTATGAATGCTGGAATCCGCAGGTCATAATCAAGAATGGCAACTTCTCATGAGTTCAGTTCAATAGATAAATCAGCAGCATTAGTTACCTGGTGACCATATCCTTCAGCACCCGAGGGACCAGAACAGGACTCTTTTTGTTATTCTCATACAGAAAGTGCCGTATTCTATCCATAGCATTTGCCTCTCTTAAGAAGTCAAATTCACAACCAATCTAGGAAGCATAAATGAACAATAAGATGAAGAGAATAATCGAAATGTGAAACATCCCAGGGAGATATGCACCTGTTTCTCCATTTCTCTTGTCACAGAGTACAGATCAAATTTGATGTCAGTCTTTTGAAGGTATAAAGCTAAAGCTTGTAAGTTACGAATATCCGTCAGCATAAGATCCTGGACACCAGGATGTTGCACCTGTTGTTTCACCAATAGTTATATTCTCTCAGAATTTATGAGGATTTAAAATCAAGTTCACAAGTGTTTACCTTAACAACAATATCTCTCTTATTGCCTTTTAATTTTGCCCGATGAACCTAACTCAGAGAAAAACTGGTTATATATATACAGATTGTTTGAAATGGAAGGTTTATAAATCAAGCCATAAGTTCATCATGATTAAAACAAGGTCACGATCAACTCGATAGTGCATGAAATGAAAGGCAAAACCGATGAATATGTTGTTGTTATCAGATTCACTTTTAACACCTAAGCATTTTATGACAACTAAACCAGCTTTCTAACATCACTCATCTCACATCCTTAATGAGAAATCCATTAATACTAGTTTTGAACTCATTAAATTTTCAAGCTCAAAATTGAAGTTAGATTTGCAGGTTCGGACTTGATGAATAAAGGGGTATATGTTGAGAGATTTTATTTTGTATGTATTACCTGAGCAATTGAAGCAGAACCAAGAGGTTCCACATCAAACCTATCGAACAGTTCTTCGACACTTCGACCTAATTCTTTCTCCAGCACAAGTTTAACAACATCAAATGGTGTAGCAGGAGCATTATCACACAAGGCAACAAGTCTTCTCACCCAAGCCGCTGGTGCCAAATCCGGCTTCCCAATTATTTGGGCAGCCTGCCATCCAGAATTTAGGCAAGCTCAGAACACATATCACATCAATGAAATGCAGTTTTCTTGTCTTCCCTCATACATAAACAAGATAAACCATCTTCACCGCATTACACTCAACACCATATAGGAATCAAATTAACAAGTTTAATCCTTAAGCATTAGAACCTAATTAAATTCAACCTTTTTCAATGCACAAACACAATATAATATTGCACCATTTAATCTACATAAAGACACCAGCTTGAGCTATTAAACAATAAATCTTTTGCATATTTTAAGAAAGAACCCACCAAGATCAGAACGCATATTATATATCTTATCAGCAGCAAGTTCATGTTGTTTTTCCCACATTGCCTCTTGTTTCTGCACATCCTTCACAAAACTCGCACGAACTTGAAACAACTGCAACAACAACCCAATAATAGAAATTCAATCAAACCCAACAAAGTTCAATCAAATTCAAACACATGCATGAAAAAAGGAGGCACCTTGTAACCAGTATACATATCAACAGCTCGAACCCAGAACTGAAAAGATCGTTGCCAAGGCCTAAATTGGACAAAAAACTTCTCTTGAGCGTCTTTGAAGTCCAATTGAGGCATTATTCTGTGTTTCTTCAAATCAAAATGGCCTCAGAAAAAAGAAAAGAGTTTGGTTTGTGAGCTTTGATTGTCTTAGAAAAAGTAGTGAGCTTGTCTTGCACTTATGTTGCCCAAAGGACAAGCAGAATTCCTTAAGTGGAATTGAAAGAAGTGTATAGATGAGCTGATGAACCAGACAAAATAAGTACGATTTGGTTGCCATGAATTTAATTGGAAGGTAGCTTAAGTTGAGCGGAACAGTCCACATGATTTTCAATACAAACTAACATGAAGAACGTAGTTCAAACTTCAAACCGTCCATTGATGGCTACAAGTACCTACATTTTACATACATTATTAAAACCATTTTGTTTTTGTGCGAGCATCCAAAAATGTCATCGTTTTAATTGAATCAAAACAAACTTTTTAGCAGAAGTCGGATAGAGAAGGACGATGAAAGCGACCAAGATTTTTTTTTAATTGGAAGGTTTGTTTTAGAGTCGTTTCGTGGTATAATGAAATGGGAGGGACTAAATTGAAATTATAAATAAATACATGAATTAAAATACATTAAAATTATAGAATTTTCTCTCTAAATTAATTTCTACACATTACAATTTCCATTCTCTGGTTTTATATTGCATTGGTTAACGACTTAGCGTAGTTAAAAGAGAAACATGTTTGTTTTGTATTTTTAAATTAATAGTATTGGTCAATATTTTTTTTATGGGTTGAAAGTCCAAATAAACGTAATTATAACTCATCAAATTGATGAGTTATCAAAATTTTATTGTTTAAACCATATCATTCAATACAATAATACACGCTATAAAAGAATTTTTTCTGGTGTAGTTGAGATTTTCTAATGTGATTTCTAAATATTACAGTTGAAATGTCCTATTATGTTATTAATTTTTTCATATAATAATTTTGTTGATGTTTTTGGAAATTTTACATTTTTCATATTGTTATGTATGAATAATTAATTGACTATAATTAATTAAAATTAAGTGTTTATTAATACTTCATGGTCTTCAACTGTTAAAAAGGTCAAAAAATTTTGTTGGGTTTTTAATTAAATTCTTGCTAATTTTCATGCATGAGATTGAAATAGTGTCTTTGAAGCAAAATCCATTCATTTTTATAAGTTGAAATCACTACTTACCACTCTACCAGGATACCATCACCGGGCTTAGAAATCTCAATTTTCCTGGCTATGAAACAGAAACTCAACAAGAATTACACTGATGGTAATTGAAAATCAAAGATGATGCTCCACCATCCAATGAAATTCTTAAATTTCGATTCATGAGTCATGCATAACCTTCAAAGATCAATAACACGAGATAGCTTCTGGATCCTGTTTAACAAGAAATCCCCTTGCTTGATAGTTGCTTGGTAAAGAGCATTTTTTGCATCAGGACGGTTAGTTTCGAGAACGCCTGCAACCTTGTCAATCTTGCAATGAAGCTTTCCAGCTGCAATAAATCGTGATAGTTCCCTGGAAGCATAAAAAATTGATTACGGCCCGGGCACAGAGAACAGTAATTAAGATTCATGGACAAGAAGTAGCAAACATTTCAAAGATAGAATAGGTCCTAGAAGGCATACAAATAGACGATTACGGCACAAGAAATTCAACATTTAGGCGGGTGGACAAACAATAGCAACCAATTTCAAAGTTAGGATCCAAAATATTCAGCCACTTACAGATCAATGAAGTCCACGTTTACCCCAAAAGCCTTTGCCATGGCATCAATTGTAACACTCTTGTATGACTCCAAAAACTGAGAATAGACAACAGTCCTAACCTCCCTCATGTAATACCGGAAGTGTGGATGCAAATAGCGATCCAGCTTAATTTGCTCTGTTAGTCCAGCTGAGATTATAGTTGAAGGAACAACCGGAAATGAGATATACCAACTCCAGTAGATAAAGAATGAAAAACGACATACTATAATACACTTGACACAGAAGAAATGCAGAAATTTGCATAAATATGTGGCAATATCAACTGATCACCACTTACCAAAAGCTGAGAAGAATAATTTGTATTGACAATCATATAGAGAATTGAGAAACTCCGAAAGGTAAGGAATTTTTCCAATCACAGTCAAGATTTCAGGCGCATCCACCACCTACCATAAATGATCAGGATTTGAGATCAATACCAACAGCTACATGGATGTTAATCACCCAACAATGACCTTAAAATGAATGGAATCGTAATTGCATACCTTCTGCTTTATAGAAACTCTATCCAAGGATATAATGCTTGTAAGGACAGTGTAAAATATAAATGTGTCATATGGGAAAAGTTCATAAGTTGTGAAGGTTGAAATTGAATCCAAAAACAAATTGGCTGCTTTCTTGAAATTTCGAGTCGACATGCAGTAGAGACCTTCATAAACTTTCAAACGGTTCTTCCTCTCCCAATCACCTCCTTCTTCAAACAAGCTGCCATCAAAGGACAAACACTTGTAAAACAAAACAATGCACTCTGCTATCAATCCAAAGAAAAAGAAGATGACAGATTTGAGTTACTTCTTCGCTTTGTCAATACTCTTAGCAATAAGATCAAAATCCATGTAGAAAAATCCAATCTGCAAAGTATGGAACACCAAGTCCATCTTCTGACCAACGGCAACAGTCTTGCCTTCAGTAATCTTGAGATGTTCCAATGCTTTCTCCTGGATTTGAAAGCAAAAGATAGCCATATTAGACATCCACAAAATACAAAACAAACAAAAGCACTGGAAAATGCCATTAATTATAACCATTCACCTTGTCAGCAATTCGGATGAAGAACAAGGCTTTAGCCAAATGAGCCTCTCTCACTTCACTTTCACCCAAGTTTTCTTCAGCATCAGCAATCCTAACGCAAAAAATACCAGGTTGGTTCATTACTTCATTTATACCCCAAAACAGATCACTTTCCTCATCTCCGTCGGTATATAGCTTAATAAAACCAATTGAAAGGCATATTCCAAAATCACTGAATTTCTATAACTGGTAAATTATATATTCGAACTCCAAACCAAACAAATCACGAATTTGCATTCCAGATTGAAAATATAAAATTGCAGCAAGGAAACACTAAAATGCAGCATAAAAATGCTCATATCGACGAATTAAAAATACGACGTACACGCACATAAAGCTAAATTCGTCATTCCCTTTTTCAAAAATACCCTAATACATATAAATCACACACCCCCAATCTCCAAATCACAAAATTTAGAATTTTAAATCTAAATCAATCCCTCATTTCAATTTTCCCAAATAAAATAAACCTAAAACAACTAAAATAATTTAACCAGCAAAAAATAACAAAACTTTACTTCTCATCGAGCTTTTTAAGCTCGTCTTCATTCTTCACACGCATTGAATCCAACGCACTCTGATCTTTTTCCAACAACGCCTCCGCAGTTAGGGTTTCATACAACGGTGCCATATCTACAAAACGCGTAAAAAAAATCAACTCGGGGTTGGTGACGCAGTGAGTCAATTTGGTATATCGGTGGAGCTATTTTTACCATCGGATTTAACTGCAGTGAAAACCTCCTCTTTGAGACGCACTTTTTCGATGTCTTGTACCTCAGGATGTTTCAAGAGGAAGAGCTTGTGACCGAGTATGAACTGAGGCTGTTGAGTTCCTTCGGTTTCCATGATTCGATGAGTTAGGGACGAGTTTGAGAGAGTTGTTTTGGATTTGAAAGTTTTGGTTGGGGAAGGAGGCAGTGAGTGAAGGATTGCTTTGTTGAAGTTGGGGGACCTGGTTCACCTGGATGGTATTTAGCTGTTTTGTCCTTTAGGTTATGTGATATTTTCTTTTGGGTCCTCACATTTTAAAGTGTTGCTAAACTTCTTATCAACTTTTTTGTATTTACACTAGAACTAGAAAAAAATTGTTTTACTATTAGATAAATGTATTTAAAGTTATAATTATTTTAGTATATTTAGAAATCACAATATACACTCTAAACCAAATTTAGAATGAGAAAAAAAAAGAAATTATTTTTCATATCTTTAGAAGACTTTAGATGTAAACTAATTTTAAACCAAACTATAACATAAGAAGAGCAATTTTTATTTGTTTAGCCCATTTCACCAAATAGGTTATTTGTGAGAGTAGAATAGGCTTGTTTTTTTTGGTACTCTATTATTCAACATCGAAACTTGGTGGCGATATCAAAGAGATTTAATTTGATCACTTTTTTGTACAAACCCTAAATTCCGAATATATTAAGGTAAAAGTCTCATAAGTTATGATGCTTGGATAAAATTTTGTTCTGCATTGTATATTAAACTTAATTAATTTCATAAAAACCCGAACAATCAGCAAGAGATCAACAACACCATTGTAAAAAAAATAATTAAACTTAAAATATAAGATGATAAAACATTTTGG
Organism: Breynia disticha f. nivosa; assembly: GCA_948193385.1. Taxonomy (NCBI): domain Eukaryota; kingdom Viridiplantae; phylum Streptophyta; class Magnoliopsida; order Malpighiales; family Phyllanthaceae; genus Breynia; species Breynia disticha. The sequence goes on along the minus strand of CANYCX011368884.1, from coordinate 18,151 downwards.
GTCATGTACACTAATAGAGCAAATTTTAGGAGACTACATAATAATTTAAAAAACCCAAGGACTAAATGGAAGTTTTGTTAAAACCTCAAGTTTGCCAAGCATTTGAGATTTGACCAGAAAATCTTGAATATATGATATGATGGTCACAACTTATGATGCTTATTGCTACCAATGGTACAACTGTAAAACAGTTTCTTCTCTCTCGCCTTTTTTGGTCATACATGAGAAAAAAGTATTAACTTTTGGCCTTGCTTAGGTTAATGACAATGAAGAAGCAAAAGACTGAGAATGGAACTGTCACTGTCGTGCAAGATTCTCCAGTTTCAGGTAACTGCATTGATGGGTTGTTCTTTTCATGAATTTTGCTTCCAATGATTTGTGAATATTTATGAATGTTCGTTTTGTACGTTGGTTTGTGGAGATATTAGTGTAAAGGTTTGAACTTTGTGAGTTTTGCATGGTTCGCTAGTTATGGTGAACTGAAATTGTGCTCTTACAGGTACTGAAGTTTAGAATTTTATTGTAAAAAAAAAAAAGCATGTTAACAATGCCAGAACAGTTATCTATGATGATTGTGCTTGTGTTACACACGAAAATCAGGAAAAAAGAATCTGTTTCTCTGTGTTTTTTTTCCCTTTCTTGTTGTTTGGTTCATTGATGCTAGTTAGAAAAGCTAAGTTGCCTTGGCTTACTGGCATTGCCAATCTACCACTTTCCAGCAGTTTGTGCTTGGCTGTTTATGCATTTAGAGTATTTCCTTGTTAGTTTGATCTCTTATGAAAATGGATTATCTATTACGAAGAATTACACATGAAGGTGTTGTTGAGTTGGCAACTCAGCTCTTGTAAGATTCGGCTTGACGTGCTCACAGGATCGAATTTCAGCGGAGTCGCCCTCGTGAGGCAGTAGCCTAGCCCCCACTCCTATCCCGGATTATCCCTCACTGAAGGTGGAGATACCGGGTGGTTAACACCAAAAAAATCTGTTATGAAGAACCAAGTGTGTTGAAGTTAGGAACTTATTTGTGCTTGTATTGAACAGAGGCTCCTAGTTTTTCGAGTCACCGCACATGTTGGGTACATATGGTGATGTTCTCGCGTCAACGGGGTGGGAAGATACGAAGAAAGGAGTTGAATTTAAGGAAGTTAGCATCCCCTTGCTTTTTATCAGTTCACTCCTTTCCGGAATCCCATTTCGCTCTACGCAGAAAGCGATCAAAGCGGAACAAGTATGTAATTCCAAAGGAAATTGGACTGAAGGAAAAGCTGAGCAGTCAAGTATTTGACACATACTTTGAGTAAGCTTTTGCATCTAGTGCTTTAGCTGCGTTATGCTGTTCTTAGTTTTGTGATTAGATGATTTGCTTTCATGAATACTTGTGTCTTGAATATGTGTAGATATTTGCGGGCGAATTTTGCAGAAGACAAGAAAACTTCTTTTGCATGTCTTGAAAGCATATGGTTTCATTATTATACAACAAGAGCGTTCAAAGAAAAAGTGTTAACATGGATCAAAGCCAAAGAATTTTTTCCGAAGAAATATGTTCTTGTTCCTATTGTTCACTGATGAGTTCCTTGTTATCTTATATAATTTATATATATTTCAACAGTTAGAAGCTTTGCTGGCCGATTTTAAAGGTTTAAAGATTAAAACCTTAAGCTGCATGTCCTTAGGGGTAACTGAAACCTCTTGATCTTATGTCACCTGGGTGAGAATTTCGAATCAAAAGCGAAAACACCTTGCATCTTGCTGCTGGATTCACTTGAAATGGAAAATCCAAAGAGATATGAACCGGTTATAAGAAAGTACGAATTCAATTTGCGATTAAGTTCCGTCTTCAACGTAATATTCTGCTGTAATAACTGTGTAGTTGTTGTTCCTCAGGTTTGTACTAGACATTCATAGAACAGAGGGCAGGGCTGAGAACATAAAACAGATCTCCCGGATCCAATTCTTGACACCTGAAGTAATAACAAAGAATCTCGTTACTCAACTTCATATGATTTTTATGTGTTCAATTTATATTTAAGCTTACATGCGTGCCTTTTGTTCTTAAGGTACGACAACAGAGAAATAATGCAGACTGTGGCAACTATGTGCTGTACTTTGTGAACCTGTTTCTTCAGCATGCTCCACATAATTTTAGCATCAAAGACTACCCTTATTTTGTAAGTCCATTTTGTTTCTATTCTGCCTTTTTTTTTAAAGTTTGCACATGCATTTTGTTGATGCCAAGGTAGGGATTCCTGTTGATTTTGGCTTATTATCAATGTATTCGTGACATTCGCACTTTTTTTTTGCAACTTACACGGCCATGCACAGCGTTTGCAATTTTTTGGCACTTCTATCATGGTTACATTTCATTACTTCTCTATTGATTATTTTGCCATGTGAGTCTATACTGCATTGAAATTTTACTGTCATGCTAGTGACACTGACATGCCAGTTTTAACAGAAAAACATGTTTGAAACAGTGACGGATCCAGAAATATTTTTAAGTACGACATAAATTAATAAGTTAAAAATAATATAGAAAAAAAAAATATGACAAGAGGGCAAAGCTAAAAAAATACTCAGTAAAAATGACAGGACTATAGGAGTACACACGACAGGGGGTGATCCTCTCTCACCTTCGTTTCCATCTCTGTACTAAATAATAACCCGATCTCTAAAAATTATGCATGGATTTGCTTAGTTTTAAATACTATTATAATAAAGAAGTACAAAAGTATTTCAAGTTTGTAAGCTACAATATTGAAGTAGTGATAAGCTGTTGATTTGTTGCAGATGAGCAGAAACTGGTTTACTCATGAATGCTTGGAGCGGTTTTTGGTGGAGTTGGAGTCTTCACAAAGGCGAAAATTATTTTTTGAGCAAATGAAGTGGGTAAAATATGATGAAGTAAGTTAATTTTGATAGTGCTCATCTGATTAATCTATGAATATGCATATAAAAGCTTATCATTTATGGTTTCTAACCCCATTTTTTGGAGTCAATGTGAACATGAAGTACTTTTCCTTTTGATGGTTGGATCTCTTTTGCTTTCAATTTTCTCTTAAAGTGACTTTTGATGCAGACTGAAATGTTGTGAAAAGATTGCAATGCGAATTACAAATTTGGAGCAGTACAATCAATGTCTGTTCTTCTAGTTATTTGTTGTTTGCTATGCTGAAAATTCTGTATAATGGTTCTTTAAGTATATTCGTCCAAATTGGTGCTATAATTGTAAAAAAAAAATTAATATTAATTCACGGTTCACACGTTTGGCCTAGCATTGGCCAAAAAAATTATTGGGTTCAAAATGCAATTTAAATACGAACACAAGGGACGGACTTAAAGGGGTACTTTGGGGGCTAGTACTCCCGTCGGTCCAGACAAAATTCTTTATAGTAGGAGTTCTGTCGGTTCAATTATGCATGATGTCTCACATTTGTGGATTTACGATCTACGCATCAATGGCTCAATCCTCTTCAATCAACAGATGCATGTGGATTCCAGTATTTACATGTCACGTTTGGACGTTTTGGTAGAGAAGAATAGGTTGAAACTGGCATGAAAGGGGCAAACTTGCTCTTCCATTTACATTGAAATACAATGACATCTACCAAAATATTCACTGCACACAAATCTGTGCTCTTACAACACAATTATGTTATAACTTGTGTCGTCACTTGACAAAAGCTTGAGGGAATGTGTTGAATTCTGAAATTTTAATGTACGGAGGGTAACCGTATTAGAGCAACGCGTCTTATTTTGAAGATAGATATCATAAATGTTAAATTTTGACACATTTTATTAAGAATTTGAGTTTAGCATAAACAAGTTCGTATTATAAACATGTCAACTTATTTATTACATGCAAAAATTAAAGTGTTTGTGTTATAATTATGTCGACAAGTTTGTGTTATCATTCCATTAATTTTAAAATTTTTTTGGAAATTGACCCCTAATTCTTCCTTCCCGTAATATAAACATTTACATGTGATCTACAGACTGTACAAATACAGCGCATCAGTATAACTAATAGTAATTGACATTTGAATAAGGGATTTTGATTGTTCCGACGGACAGATCCGGAGGAAGAAGAACATTTTTTGCCATTGACGTGCTCTGAACAGACTCTAATGCCCTGGAAGCTTGCAGGGCCATCTCGGCATGAAGTTGGAGGCAGGTCATAGCCATCTACCAAAAGTTAACTTTAACTCGTTAGTTCAAATATTATGCAATTCGAACAGTAGTACAGCAACAAGAATGGGAGTTTGAAAACAGAATTATATCAATAAACCTGCCGGGCGAGCGCATGGCTAAATAGCGAGAAAGTTCTGTTAATAATGAAATGAACATAAAAGTAGATCCTTCTTTGCTTACCATATAGCACTCTTTATCCACATCTGTTTCGGCTACATCAAGGGCCCATGTGCGAACCCATTCGAGTCCTTTCGTTAATTCAAGATTTCCATCAGACAGTGCTGATGCAACAAAAGATGGGTGAAGAGATGCCAATATAGATGAAACTGCAAAAAGGACTGCTCTTCTGACGTATGCTTCTTTGTGATGGCATATTTCCCTGCATTAAAGGAAAACTACAAGTTAATATAATACAGATCAAATCATCAAAACAAAGAATCACTTGGCCTTATGCTCACACATAGTATGCATATATAAAATCATCTGCAGAACCGCAAGGTGTCATACACCACATGATTTGCAAGTCACAGTTACACCATCGCCGAGGTAGATTTCATAACATTACCTTCTTTGCAACATATCTAGAAGTGGAGGAGCTAACGCAGATGCTTCTGGATGCATGGAAATGCATCTCATACAAACACCAAGCATGAATATAAGCTTCCCCAGGACAATAAAATCTCTCTCAAGCAAGTCAACACCATGCCTTTTCTTGTCGAAACCCTCCATAGCAGGAAGCATAAATGCTGCTGCATAAAGAGGAAATTCATTTTGCTGCAACTCCATCTGGTTTTCTTCTATGTTCGGCTTGAGGCTCCAGCGACGTGTCTTTCCTCTCGCAATCTGACCGGGCCTTGATGGAAGTTCTCTCTCGTAACGATTAGAATAGTTCAGCAAGGTTCCCGTTTCTGAGACCTCTTTCCACAAACCAGCTCCTGGAGGTCCTATGCTACTAGGCAAGAACCAGGGTTGACTCTCCGATATAGTTGATATTAGAGCCTTTCTTTGGTGTTTACGTTTCATAGTCTTGGAATCAGTAAGCTCATGTGCTGCTTCAGTCATTATATCAAGAATCATGATGCGTTGGCTGATATCAACATTAGGTGAATAGAGTAGTTTATTTAAACTATCAAGCGACTGAAAAGGACACATGACAAGCAAAGAAACCAATGCTCTTTGCCTCTTTTCCTCAGCTGATTCTTCCTCTCCCTCTAAGGCAACATCTGAGCAACGAACCTGTACAAGTGCTTTAACAAGCTCACCAGCTATATGTGTTAATTCATCAGGTGACGCACGAATGAGCTTTTCAGAAACATCAAGAGCCCTCCATACCTACAACATTTATTATTAAAAATATTAAGAAACCTTATTTTTTAGAAACATACATGAAATGCTGCATAGAAAATCCATTTCCACACATGCGCTTTCTTAACTAGGAAATAGCTCCAAAAGGTCTAACTGAACAAAGCGATTGCAAGCATATATTTCTCTTTCTTGAAAACAACTAATTTTGAACTGATTGTTGCTCAGTTATGTTTTTCACCAAATATCCTCACAACTTGAACAAAAAAAAAACTGAATCACAGAGACATTAGCAATAAAACCACAAATTCACTGTTGAATAATTTATAAAATAATTGGCCATCGAAACTTACCCCATCAGCATCATCAGATTTTCGCAGGGCTCCAACTATATCAACCAACTGTGCAAAGTTTCTTTTCAGATCTGTATCGTCATCTGTCAAATCATATGGCACTAGAGATGAATCACTAGAAGCATCAGAAGTTTCGGTTGCATCATCATCATCAACACCATCCTCATCGTTATCTGAAGTTGATTCATAATTTAACGCAGCAGGATCAATAATCTCATCTGGGTCTACCAATTTAAATTGAGACAATTTCTTTTGTTCTTTCTTCACAAAATTTCTAGTTCCACGTTTCCTTGTGGAATCAAAGTCCTTTTCTGGCTCAGACATGATCAATGTTTTTGTCCCATTAATATTTTCCTCTTTACTATTTGGCACAGACAAAGCACCTTTGTCATTTTTTATGAATCCAAATTCCCAGTCAATAGTCTCCCCCGTGAAACTATCATCAAGATATAGTGGATTATTAGGGTCAATCACTTTTGAGAACACATACGCAATGCTGCTGGCCATTTTGCGAACTAAATGTGCAGGGTTCTCCAGCCGACCTGGAAGACATAAAGATAAAGATATTGAAAAATATATTGCCAAATGACATTGTAGATAACCAACAAAACATCGCCAGATAAGAAGTTGCAAGAGTACCCACAACTAACTCCTTGAAGAATTGAATGCATCACATCTTTGGACTTGTCTAGTTCTTCTTTGGACATCTTCTCTAAGCAGAGACCAATGGCAGCAGTTACATCTGTTGTATTGCAGATTGAGGAACAACATGAACTACAATGAAACAATAACTGATAGCACATCCCATGATCTCAGAAATACTTGAGAAATAAAACTGAATGGAGCAGTTAAAAGATCCTTAGATGCTAAGATTTTATTCTAACAATAACATCAAAAACGTCCAACGAAATGAATAAAAAAATTATATTTGAGAAAGGATACAAATTTGCTGCTCCATTGGGGTTGATTGAACGAGCTCTCTTTTAGACCAAACAGCTACCAGTCGCTGTATTGTATCTAATAGGGCAAGTGTTTCATGTCCTTTAGAGAGTGAATTATCAACAGGTGGACATTCAAAGACAGCAAACTGAAGAATCCATCGTAGGCAATGGACAGAGAAAACTTTCCATAATAAAAATTTGTCCGCAAAAATGGATCTGCAAATACCAAACGAGAATGTCAGAATGAACAAAGACATCTCATTCTAAAACCAAGGAAAAATTGAGATTTGGAGAACATCTGAGTCAAATTTATGAACGTGGATCTAAACAGACATCTTTCGACTCTTTTTATTATTTATTCACATTTTCTCTCTTTTTGACCTTCAATGACTAAAATGAAATAAACAATGCATTTCCACAGACCTGAGTGATGGATGGCTTTTGAAAACCTCTTTAAACAACATCCAAAGAGTCCAGTAAGCTTCAGTATCAGTAGCATGTTCATTTTCCAGCTGATGTAAAAGTTGCTCAGAGATTCTCTCTAAGGCATAGTGGTCTTTAATCATTTTCATAATCTCAAACCAAAATTGGGATCCAGGGTTCAAGTCAAAAGCATCTGTAGTGATCGAACAATCACTCAACGATAACAGGCCCCGAATATGACTTAGGATCCGGGGAACTAATTCAGCCAACATCACATCTACAAACATGAAAACCAACTCAACTGTACAGCAATATTTAAATCCAAAAAATCTCTAAGAATATTCATATTATGATGTTGCATTGCCTCATGCTAAAATACAGAATAGGCAAAACTGATCCTAAAATTGTTACCATGCATTTATCAAAATTTTTGCAATGGCATATGACACTAATAATTAATATTATAGAATTTGAACATATAAGATATAAGAAAGTTGTAAGCTTACTATACACCAAGTTAGTCCAACTCAAAAGAACAACTCAGAGGGAAAAATATAAACTTAAAAACCATTCACATGTTTCAAATCTATATGTAATATAAAAAATGACTATTGAAATACTCCAATTACCTGAAAACCCACGTCGGCATATGCGAGAAAATGTTTCTCCAACAAAAAATAGCATTCCATCAAATTTACAATTGCTATGGGTGGGTTCATTGTCTGGCGGATTATTATTCCATTCTTGTGCCCCACAAAGAAGTTGAACAGTTATCTGCCTGAAGAACTCGCTGTAGCTACTGTAAAGCAAAACAAACAATCCCTCTCAAAAGGCAAAGTTTATCTTTCAAATTTTTCACGTTATTTCCAGCTGAAGTCACATTCAAAGGCAAACAATAAGATATATAGACAAAGTCACTTGACAGTTAAAAGACAACATTATGATTGATACACAACAATTGGCAGAGAAAAAGAGTAAGGATACTGTGAAGATAGCAATGTCGAGGTTTTTGGCCGCAGTCTATCAGGGATAGAAGCAATAACTTGTGCCACCCTGGAAATAGCAGGTTGATCACAATCCCCAAGTTCTCTGGCCATTTGAATGACGCCATTATTTTCTATCAAGCATGAAACTAGTAACCTCTCGATATTCGATACAACCACATTAGCATCAAAGCCATCAATTCCGCTATATTGAAGATACGGAACTAAAGTCTGAACAACCTCCGAAGCAATTCCATTCACAAAAAACACATCATACACACATTCTCTCGCCGAAATAGGAAAACAAGCCAACCAATTCGAAGCAACATCTGTGTCCCAAACAACACTACTAATTTCAACATAACAAAATCAAAATATAAATTAAATCACAAAACTCCAAACAGAAACAAACTACCGAGTAATAAAACTCGAGATAGAGTTGAAAACGAAGCGCCAGAGTAAAATGAGTGCCACGTGGCAGCTCTCTCGTGTTCGGATGGGACTGTGGTGTTAAGAACCTGGTCTCTGTAACGATCACTAATGACAGCTGGAAAATATAGAAATCCGATTAATTATTAATTAAGTAATGGAAGAATGTGGAAGGTTCGAGAGAGGTACCTGAAATGAGAGAGGAGTCTACAGGGAAGAGAAGGACGGCGAGGGAGTGAAGAGCGCAAATTATGTCGTCCACGTGGCTTCCGGATTTTACAATCGATATTACTTCTCCGACTTTTTCGATTACCTTGCTTTCCAGTTCGCTTCTCCTTCCGTTGTTCATTGTTTTGTTGGCTATGAATGAGCAAGAAAACTCCAGTTTCGGGTGAACAGTTGGAGAAGAAGCGGAAGAAAAAACGCTGCGTTTTTATTACACTCCTCAATGGGAAAAGGTCAGTTTTAGTACTTTTCCTTATTATTTGTTCAAATCTAGGTCCTCTTCACATTGGTTATCAATGTTTAGTCCTCTAATGTTAAAACACTACGTAATTCAGTCCTTGAAGAACTAACGAGTAACTTTTTCTAAATTAATATTTTTAGTTGTTTTTTGTTACTTGCACAATAATAAAATTAATTGTTGCTTTTAAAATTCAATGTGCAAAAGAATAAAAAATTTGATTTGTTAGATCTCTCGATTGTACTTTATTGCTTAAGTTAGTAAAAAGATAAACGAATGATGGTATTGACAGAGCAACATTAAAACGAATGATAAAAATTAAATATCATAAATAAAAAGATAGTATTCATATAATAATCTCATTTGGCAAAAAAATATAATAATCTGATTCTTTTATGCAGATGAGAGAATTGTTATATATAGATAGAATAACTCTTGTTGAAGGTGGCTCTTTTAGCGAGTTAATTGCACAAAAAGTCACTAAAGTGTTTATTATTCTTCATTAAAGTCACTTAAGTGAGAATTTTTTAAAAGTAAGTCACTGCAATGAATAAAAAATTAAGTTTAAGTCACTTTTCTATTATTTCTATCACATCACCATGTAGACTCATTTACTAAGTCACCTTCACTGCAAGAAAAAATTCAACGAATGTATTCTGACGAATTTCGTCCAAAATAGACTCGTCGGAAAATGAAATTTCAATAAAATCTTTCAGAAAAATCTGGAAAAAATTAAAATTCGACGTTGGAAATATTTTGGCGTTGGAAATAATTTTCAACAAAATTTTTCCAAAAAATAATTTAAGATTAATTTTTATTTGTAATAATAATTATTAATAATATATAAGAATAAAATTATTATTTTTATAATAATAATAATATTAATATTAAGATGAAATTTGAAATATAAGAAAAAGTTAAAAAAAAAATATGAGGACGAGAAATAAATAAATAAAAAGATAGATAAATAAATAGAAAATAAAAATTATAGAGAGATAAGAGTAAAGAGAGAGAAAAAATTACCTTGAGTTAATTGGAGGGGGTTATGTGTTTATATAAAAAAAATATTTTGACGACAAAAAATATTTTGGATGAAAATAAATAAAATTTGATTTTTTACGAAAAAAGTAGTCGGAAATTTGCGACGAATGGCGAATTCCGTCGGAATATTTGTCGAGAAGTGTAGTAAAAATTTTTTAGGGAATTATATAAAATATGAATTTTTTATTATTTTGACAAATTATGTGTAAGTTTGTCAGAATTTTTTCGTATCTAGAATTATTCCATTGGGTTTGATGTGGCATGGTTATATAATAGCAATAGAAGAAGAGCGATTTGAGCTAAATTTGAATTTGCTTTATGCTTTGTTTGGATGAATGAAATTGAATGAAAAAGAAAGAAATTTGAAGTAATGGAAAAGAATTGAAAAGAATAAAAGAGAAATTATATTTCTAATCTCATGTTTGGTAATTCTATTAAGAATATAATGGAAAATTTATTTATATCCTAAAATAATACAAATAAAATAAGTCTTTTTTACACATTTCCCTCACTTTCTCGCCAAATTGGTGGGAAATGTTTCATTAGAAAAACATGAAGATGGGAAATCTAATTTCCTTTTATTTCCCTCCTCATTAAATTATTTCCATCCATTCAAACAACCAAACCAAGGAAAATTTAATTTCCTTTCTTGTCTTTTTTACCCAATTCCATCCATCCAAGCAAAGGCTTAATGATTTTCTCGTAAAGATTCCACTTTAGTAGTGTTGATGAACAAAAATAGACACTTTAATGACTTTTTTATGCAATTAACTCCTCTTTTAGGCGATGAAAACATGAAAATCGACTATTTAACTTTTTGGTTAACATCAAATGTAATATATTTTAACATATTTAATTATCCTTACTAATTGAAAAACTACTTTTATATTTTTATTAATTGGCCAATTCAATTAATATTGATTTATAGCAATATACATAATCAAAAATCTTTGAATTGAGAGAACTTGTAGGTTTAGAAAAGAGAGTTACAGTGTGATTTCAGCAACTAAGGACCTAAAAGGAGTTTCAAAAATAAATCAGCAGCCTCCCAGTAATTTTCCTAGACATGCCATTAAGCACACGACAAAAGTCAATACGGCAACGTTTTGTCCAACAATAAAATCAATACAACTTCACAACACCCCAGTTTCCTCTCCGCCTCCTACTAACAATGGCAGCCGTCGCAGACACCAAAAAGCAACCCCGGCCGGGTCGGGGCGGCTACGAAGCGCACGGTCTAACCGAAGAAGAAGCCCGAGTCCGAGCAATAGCCGAAATCGTAAACTCAATGGTGGAACTCTCCAAACAAAACAAAACTGTGGACTTAAACGCAATAAAATCGAGCGCGTGTCGCAAATACGGGCTTTCTCGAGCTCCAAAACTAGTGGAGATGATCGCGGCACTACCGGAGTCGGAGCGCGAGTCTCTGCTCCCGAAACTTCGGGCGAAACCTGTTCGAACGGCTTCGGGAATTGCGGTTGTTGCGGTTATGTCGAAGCCGCATAGGTGTCCGCATATTGCGACGACGGGGAACATTTGTGTGTACTGTCCGGGTGGACCTGATTCGGATTTTGAGTACAGTACGCAGTCGTATACTGGTTATGAACCTACTAGTATGCGCGCTATCCGCGCCAGGTATAATTACTATCACTTTACTCTCTCCCTGACTTTTTTTTTTAACTCCGGAATTTATTTATGCTTCGTCTAACTATTCAACTTGCTAATCAATTTCATCTACGTGCATGTTTTTAGCTATATTTAACTAAAATGCACCGAAAGAACATTCTGTGTTGCTTGTTTGTTTGTTTTTTTTTTGGTCAACTTTAGTAATAACTAACGGAATGATCAATTTAATTTACGCTGTGTAAGTTATTTTAACTTTGTTATGGCAAAAACTGCGTGAAAGCATCAATTTATACTTGCTGGCGCAAGTTTTTTTTTTAAACTTAGTTATAGCTAAAAATGCACGACGATATGATCAATTTTTTGCTGGGTGTAACTTGTAAAATTTGTTTTCAAACTTTCTAACAATGGATATGCACGAAATGATCAATTTGCGCTAGACATGTTTTTTCAACTTTATAATGACTAAAAATGCACACGAAATTATCGATTTTCAGTTGGTGCAAGTTCTTTAGTTATAACTAAAATGCTTGGAATAATCAATTTTACTTTAGGTTTTGACAAAGTAGTAGTAGTAGCTAAGTTTTTGTTTTTGTTTGTGGTCGTGGTTGTGGTGTTAGGTATAATCCGTATGTTCAAGCAAGGAGTAGGATTGATCAGCTTAAGCGGTTGGGACACAGTGTGGATAAGGTTTGTTGATGTTATTGTTGGTTTGGCTTTTTAATGTGGTGGTTTGGATTTTGTTATTTACTGGTTTGAAATTTGGCTGTGCAGGTTGAGTTTATACTGATGGGTGGAACTTTCATGTCGTTGCCTGCCGATTATCGTGATTATTTTATTAGGAATCTCCATGATGCTTTATCCGGACACACTTCTGCTAATGTGGAAGAGGCAGTAGCTTACTCTGAGCATGGTGCGGTGAAATGTATTGGCATGACTATTGAAACGTGAGTTTTTTGTTTATCTCTCTGTATAATTTGATTGAGCTGGTGTCTGATAGTGGTTGAAGTTGCTTGACCAATGTTGGATTTTCGTGAAAATAAGTTTTTTCTTTCATATTCAGGAGGCCAGATTATTGTCTTGGACCTCACTTGCGCCAAATGCTTTCTTATGGTTGTACACGGTTAGAGATTGGAGTTCAAAGTACTTACGAAGATGTTGCTCGTGATACTAATAGAGGACATACAGTAGCTGCTGTGGCTGATTGTTTTAGATTGGCGAAAGATGCTGGCTTCAAGGTTTGATGGTGGTCTATAATGTAGATGTAAACTCACATTTTAGTTCAAAAATAAACTTATGTGGAGTCTATCAAGGAAAAAAAGTTTCCTATCACATGATGCCCTTATTGAAAGTGTCTCCTGGTTTTTTAATTTACCACCGAATTTGGTTTCAACTTTATTATCTCCTATTAGAATCTCACTAGTATGTTTTTCCATACTATTGGCACTGTCTATATAGGTTGTTGCACATATGATGCCTGATCTGCCTAATGTCGGGGTTGAGAGGGACATGGAGAGCTTTAAGGAGTTCTTTGAGAGCCCTTCATTTAGAGCGGATGGCCTGAAAATATATCCTACGCTTGTAATTCGTGGAACTGGGCTTTATGAGCTATGGAAAACTGGCAGGTACAATGTTGTTCAATATTTCTTATTCCAATAGGACGATTGAATTTTTTTTTTCCCAGTGGACAGCATGCTTTCGTACAATGTTTACTTTGATTAAGTTATAACCATCAAGTAATATTTGCTCCCACGGACAGATATAGAAATTACCCACCAGAGCAGCTTGTAGATATTGTTGCAAGGATACTTGCCATGGTACCCCCTTGGACACGTGTTTACAGAGTTCAGCGGGATATTCCTATGCCATTGGTGACATCAGGAGTTGAGAAAGGAAATCTTAGGGAGCTTGCCTTGGCTCGGATGGATGACCTAGGCTTGAAATGTCGTGACGTTCGTACCCGTGAGGCTGGAATTCAGGTCAGTGGAAATTGAAATACACCCTTTTAATCATCTTCAAATTGACGTATAATTCTAAGAATTCTCTTTACTGTTTATAGGACATTCATCACCAAATTAGGCCTGATGAAGTTGAGCTTGTTCGTCGTGATTATACAGCAAATGATGGTTGGGAAACATTTCTGTCATATGAAGATACGCGGCAGGTATTTTTCACATCCTATTTTTGTCTCTGTGCCAAAGTGAGCTTGCAGGGATATGCCTGTCAGCTGAAGTGTCAGCTCAAGTATGTGATTCTGCTTGGTTGACGATGCAATTTCTATGTACTTCTGAGCCTGGGAATTGAAATCTTGGAATTCTTTATTGTTTCTTAATATGTCTTCTACAAATATCTGATTGTTTTAATCAAGACGAACTCTTTTGCATTCCATGTCTGGTGAATTATTATGTTTTGGCTTTAGTGTGCTGCACTGAAGTCGTATGGACTTTTCTAATATGGCACAACTTCACAGGATATTCTTGTTGGCCTGCTACGTTTACGAAAATGTGGTCGTAATGTTACTTGCCCTGAGCTCATGGGGAAATGCTCTATCGTCCGAGAGCTCCATGTTTATGGTACTGCTGTTCCCGTGCATGGGCGTGATGCAGGCAAGCTGCAACACCAGGTAAAATAGTAATGGTTGTTTTCTTAAGGAGTTAAAAACCTTTCCTAACATAGTATGAATGTTCTTTCTGCACAAATATTGCGGAGTCATGCCTTTGAGCGAATAGTAAATGTACCTTGTGCTGGAGTTATGGGAGTTTTTACCGAATGAAAGTTCTCAAACTTCTTCCATTGTCTTCTCTTCAGGGTTATGGTACACTTCTGATGGAAGAGGCTGAGCGGATTGCTGAAAGTGAGCACAGATCTAAGAAAATAGCCGTGATTTCGGGTGTGGGTACCCGGCATTACTACAGGAAATTGGGATATGAGCTGGAAGGACCTTACATGGTGAAATATCTTTGTAATAATGCTCAATAACAGTTTACACAGCAAAATTTTGTAGCTTAAACTTTATTGTAAAATTTAGATTCTGACCGAGAATATATATGTGCGATATAATTTGTTTGTTAGAAGGTCCTCCAGAAATGGTTCGCAATGGAAAATCCTATTTAGTTTCTTGGAAATGGTTTGCAATGGAAAATCTTATTTATTTTCTTGATGTACCAATATTTATTTTTGTATGTTTATGTAAATAAGTACGCTACGATTACAATATGCTTATTACGAATTATTACACCACTTGAGAAAGGCTGAAGAATTTTGACAAACAAAGCCCTTTGATAATTTACAGCCAGAGCTTTTCAGTTATTATAACTGTCATTCTTCTTCTTTTCTTTCCCGCTAGTGGCCGATGGCTCTACCAACAATGTTGAAATCAACCTTCACTCCTATCTTCACAACCCTCCCCACTAAACCCTCACGATTCCTCCGACACAAATCTTCCATGATAACAGTTACCAACTCATTCTCCCAAACACAGCCACAACCTATTCACCAAAATGCCACACCTACCACCATCACCACTCACCTCCAGCCCCCAACTTCCGCATACATCCACCTCCCCTTCTGCCGCAAACGCTGCCACTACTGCGACTTTCCCATCGTTGCTCTTGGCTCCTCTAGCCCCCCTGACACTGACCCTCGAATCTCCAACTACGTTGAATTACTTAACCGAGAGATTGTCTCCACTTCCCCATATTTCACCACTAACCCGCGTCTTCGAACTGTGTTTTTCGGTGGTGGCACGCCTTCGTTGGTGTCCCCTGCGCTGGTTTTATCGGTTTTAGATACGTTGAGGGAGAAGTTCGGGGTTTGTGAGGATGCTGAGATATCAATGGAAGTGGATCCTGGAACGTTCGATTATAAGAAAATGGAGGAGTTGGTGAGAGTGGTGGGTGTTAATAGAGTGTCTTTGGGAGTTCAGGGTTTTCAAGAAGAGTTATTAAGAGCTTGTGGAAGAGCTCATGGAGTTAAGGATGTTTATGAGGCTATTGAGATTGTTAAGTCTTGTGGGGTTGAGAATTGGAGTTTGGATCTTATCTCTTCTCTTCCTCACCAAACTATTGAAATGTGGGAAGAAAGTTTGAGGCTCACTGTGGAGGCAGAACCGAAGCATGTTTCTGTTTATGATCTGCAGGTCGAACAAGGCACAAAATTTGGAGCCTTGTAAGTTGATAAGAGTACATATCCACACTGAAAGTATACAACTTACTTAGCTTTAAAATGATTTCCATCTGTTTGTGTTTTCAGGTACACTCCGGGTGAGTTTCCTCTGCCATCTGAAACCCAGTCCGCAGATTTTTATAGAACAGCTTCAAGAATGCTATCTGTTGCTGCTTACAAACATTACGAAATCAGTAGTTACTGCAAAGACGGGTTTCAATGCAAACATAATTCAATTTACTGGAAGAACAATCCATTCTACGGGTTTGGTCTCGGCTCTGCTAGTTACGTAAAGGGACTGAGGTTTTCAAGACCAAGAAGGATGAGAGAGTACAAAGAATATGTGAATGATTTAAAGAATGGAAAGACAGAATCTTGGGGCAATGGCCTGGTCGAGTTAAAGGACTTAGCGATGGATATTCTTATGCTGTCACTTAGAACAGCTCAAGGACTTGATTTGAGGTCTTATGGAGAAGCATTTGGCGAGTCCCTTGTTTATTCTCTTTGCAATGTGTATAAACCTTACGTCGAAAGTGGACATGTTGTATGGTTGGACGAGGAGAGAAGAGCCATGGCAGCTGCTGAATTCAGTAACCTGTTACTGAGTGAAAGTAAGACTGAAAGTTACTTTGGTTATATCCGACTTAGTGATCCAGATGGGTTTCTGTTATCAAATGAGTTGATCTCTCTTGCATTTGGAGTTATAGATCCCTAGAAATGCCATCTTTGCTGCCAAGAAAACCGAACTTGAAGGAATTGGTTTGGTAAGGTTCATTCTGACTGGTCATTGTTGCCGGAATCACTCTCGGCTACGTTGCAGCCAGAAGATTATCTTAAGAGACATACCAAGATTTTCGATTATCAGAAATGAAGAAAGTTGAGGAAGAATTTATCAAGACATGGGAACTTGGATTATGAAATGTTGGGTTGAAGACATAGGTATGGCTTTTTTACAGGTTATTTATAGTTGCAGTAAGTGCTGGATGTGAATTGTGACGTTATGGATGGATACCTCGTGGACTCCGTTTGACCACCTCCACCATGATAGTAAATTTGAAATAGATTAAAAAGATTTTGAGAGCACTTTTTCTGATTAAAAATGTCAATTTGAAATATATTAAAAAGATTTTAGATTTTGGTAAGTGGACTGATATGGCATATGAGAATAATAGATTTTAAAGTGAGGATTATATTTTTATTTAGAATTTTATTTGTTTTTTATATCATAGTATAAATTACAAAATTAATACCCCTTTATGCTCACCCTTCGTCTGTAGATTCAGCGGTTAAGTTGTCCAACTTTTTTTTTGTGATAGCGGGTTCAATCCTCTGTAGCGGCGCTAGGGGAACCATACAGGTTCTAATCTGCCAATTTGCCGGGACTAACCAAAGCCCGATCTCTTTCCTAAATTTAGCTAAAAAAATACCCCTGTATGTCACACATTTAATTATACTATAACATATGTATAACACCTATAAAAATAGGTCTCCTTATTCATTGTAAGTAGATAATTTTAAGTAGATTCAATGCAACAACAACTTTATTGAGAAATGTTAGTTTTTTTTAGTGTATGCATAATTTTTTTCAATCTTTGATTTTTTTTATTTGGTATCTGATTTTTTTTGTATATAATTTTTAAAAAAAAAAAATTAGAGGGAGAGAATAATGTCCAACCCAAAGTCAAGAAAAATTACTGGTGCAGAAAGTACTTAGAGTGTACTTATAAATGTCTCACTCCAAAGAGACCAACAAAAATTTTTCACACATTAATTTAAATTACGAGCTGTTAATTTTATTAATATAATATTTATAATTATTAAATAATTATTTTTTTACAATTCCCAAAATTTATATTCAAACCTTATTAAGGCTAAAACAACAAATAAACTAAAAGCTAAAAGTCAACTCAATTCCCTAGTCGTTTTAAAAGAAAGACAATGTTACAATCAGATATTGGGAATGGCAGATAAGAGTAAATAATAGGAAATACAGAGGCATTTAAAGAAGGACACTCAAACCCAGAATAAATCCCCACTCACATCACGTGCTATCTCTCTCCATCTCTTTCTTGTAATTTTTGTTTTTTTACTTTTCCCTCAGTACTATACACAATCACAATAGTCACTTCCACTCACTAAAACTACCCACTACTCTCCCTCTCTCTTCTCCAACAATAAATTAACCCTCTTTAACCAAACCCACACCCCAAAAACCACAACACAACCATCGTGTCACGTACG
>CANYCX011368456.1:0-13824 GCA_948193385.1 Breynia disticha f. nivosa | reverse complement strand
TTGATGAACCAATTGGTTTTTGCACAGTTAATTGACAAGCTTTCTGTTAGAACTCCATCCGGTGAAGTGAAGATGAAGGTCCTAAAGGAAATTGCCAAGGAACACCAGATTGATTGGGACACAACAGAATCTGAGAAGGAGCTTCTTAAGCCACCTGAAGAGCTTATAGTAAGTTTGATTCGCGATATGTATCTGACGACTTGTGCTTCATTTTAATTCAACAATGAATCTGTTTTTGACCAGGAGGGACATCATACTTTTGTTAGTGCTAGCAGCTTACCTGTTAAACCAGCTCAAAATTATCCTATTGAGCCAAATAAACCTACTGCTAGGTATGTCCAGTTCCAGATTATCTGTTATCGTATCAGCTGAGGAGGTTAAATGCTGAATCATCTTTGTTTCCTTTTTATCAGGATAAGCAATGAAGGAGCGATCCGCAATATGAATTTTCAAGACACTACCTCTGCCGCAGAAGCGGCTGCAGAAGCTGCAAAACAAGCAATTGCGGCCGCTAATGCTGCTGCTTTTCTTGCCAACAAGGGCAATCCAGCTTGTCAAGCTCCTTTCAATGGTATAAGTGGTTCAGGAAGCCTTCATACATTTAGTCCACTTTCTGGTGATTCCAGAAGTCTTTCCATGCCAAAAAATCCGCAGTTCAATAATAATGCCCCAGAAAGGATGTACGATTCTCGCCATTATGACAGTTTTCATCATGAAAACAACGATACGAGGTCTGTCATGATGGATAATGAACACTACAGGAGGCACAGTCACAATGAAACAAGACCAGGCCAGATGGATCGCGACAATCTCTACCGGAGGCACAGCTACAATGACACAAGACCAGTGCAGATGGATAATCAAAAAGCCTCCAGAAGAAACAGTTGCAATTCATTATCTCCTCATTCGGATATAAAATTCGATGAATCAGACTGCGGCGAAGAAATGGAGGCGGAAAGTCCACCTCACGATGCCTTTCCACCGCCTGAGAGACCTCCGCCTCCTGCACCATCATCTCATGGTAACCAGGACAAGGTTCACAGAGTTCATCCCAAGTTACCAGATTATGATGCACTTACTGCTCGCTTTGAAGCTTTGAAATTTCACAAGTCACAAACCTGAGGAAAAAAAAAATCCATTTCATTCATCTTGTATTTGAACTCTGAGGAAAAACCTGAAGCTTGTTATTTTTCCAGCTGATATTGATATATAGTTATATACTAAAGTAAATAAACGATGTATTTTTCTTTTTATTTCTCCTGCTGATATTGATATAAAAGCTGAAGCTTGTTATTTGTCCTGCTGAGAACACGACGAGATCTCTTGTCAGCAAAAGTTTTAATGTGAGAATTCCGCTTCACAGGCCGTATAATTATTTACTCCTTAATCGTGTTATCGGTTAGAAATCGTCATTCCTACTTTTTGACATCCTTTCTTTTGATTAACACTGTAATTCGAACACAAATAACAATTTGAATGGTGCGTGGAGTACACAGAACTATAATATGAACAACTTTTGGGATCTTCCATCTCTCAGAAACCATACAATCAACTAAGAGTCAAAAAATCTCTCAAAAAGCTTCCATCTCAGTCTAAAACAATTGAACTCACAGCAAATCTTTGGTTAAAATTTTCCTCTGGCTAACGGTACAATGTCCTGACGCCATCAGCAGCAGCGACAAGTGAAGAAATCTGAACAAGTGTAAGGTCGGGATTTTTCTTCAAGCTCCATCGGCGTTGGCAATGGCTCCAAAGTGTATTTGCTGTTTCGAGCACAACAGAAGACGTACAAATTCGTGCAAACTCCTTTGCTGAATGGATACACTCGTTCAGGAATACCTCTGCATATCAGCAAGAAGATCAAGAGATCAACCAGCAGGAAATTTTAAATGATTGGTCATGTTACTCGATCAATCCTCTAGAGAACCACAAACAATTTAAACCTAAAAATATATAAAAAGCTGAACAGAGAAGTTCCAAACAATTACAAACCTCAAATATGGAATGCGTCGACGTCGTACAAGCTCATAAGTTGTCTGATTTGTCAGTATAAGATAGCTGCATACAAATCCTTACGTTAGTAAGCATGTATTACTGCGGTTTATAATAACAATGAGCGAATACAAAATAGTTACCTATGGAAAAGTAGGAGAAGCAAAAGAAAGATTAAGGAAATCGCCAATGTGATCAACAACACTATCATGATTGCATCCTTCCACCTGCAATGTAAATCATATTTAAAATTCAAACAAGTACAATATTGGCCTTTAGAACAGTGGCCGAATTTTTCACCAGAAAAACCACTAGATTGGCATGGTTCTGTAAGTTTGGCTTTAGCAAATTTAGTGCGACACCAAGTGCTTCAAATAAATTGCACTTCAGATAAATAATCATACCAAGCCCTTGTGATATTGTGGGTCAAATACATAATATACAAGATCCCAGTCCACAGGCACAATGCTGTTTCTTCACAAATATACCACCTGAAGTATCACATTGCCAGAAGAGAAAATACCATATCATTAGTATGTGACAGATCATACATGCCAAACTTTCACCCATTTGTTGCTTTGAATTAAGATGCCATTGCAAAACGTGGCGTCAGAAAATTTTCAGGCAAAGCACATATTATATCAGAAATTCATTTTGTTTAATGGTGTCCGAATGCAGATAGAGGCGATCAAATAATTACAAAAGATTCATTTCCATCATAGCTACCAATCATCTAAAATCCATTAGAACTAAACAATATTTCAAATTAAATGATAGTGACTATAAAGTTAATCTCAGAAAAACATACAAAGGTGAACCACTAACCTACCCAATCAAGTATTACTCATTGATTTACAAGGTGGCCGCACCTCTTTATCCATTATTGCTCTCTTAGAAGCAGAATGATTGAATGTAAAAAGAAATTAAACTCACCAGAACTGACAATGATTTCCCTGTCCTATGCATGTTCCAAGCCATACACAGTGATGATCAAACTGAAGAACACATTTGTCACAATCATGGCAATGTTTAGCTCGAGGAGGCTGTTTATATCACACAAAACATATTAACAATTAGAAGCACTCTTGAAATAAAAAACATATTTTTACATATCTAACTGAACTAAGTTTCATACCTGTTCAGCATTGCAGTAAGAGCAAGTAAATGTCCTGCATAATTCAAGGCAAAATGCTCAGTGTTACAATGTTTATGTTACTACATGTGCTGCGTACGATACAAATCCTCCAACTCAAAGTATAATCAAGACAACTTACCCATCTCAAAACAAAAACAAAAGTTCCTGAAATATATTCACCATGCAACACTTTCAAATTACACTGACAAGCATGCAGATATAAGTGTGCATAAACTGAATTAGATTCTTTCAAAACAATAAGAAAGGGTCTACAAGACAAATCCCCTCAAAAAAAAAGTTACAAGACAAATCCCAATACAGCAATGAATGTACATACCTAACAGATGTTCCAGGAGGATACATTTCCAAAACCAGCTTTGTCCAAGGAGTCACATTACTTCCAGGAAGATTTCTTCCCCCCTGACTGGTATCAATGTCAATAACTGAGCTTCCATTTTTGCTTGAAGCTGGCTGTCTTTGCTTAACATTACAAAAAAAGAAAGTTAGCAAGTTCAATTTTAGGGCGCATCCTTTCTCCAAATGTCAGTTCCCTTTCTTTGCAACATATTCTAGGATCAATACAAGGATTGAAATGACTTCTTACTTTGACATGGATGCCTTTCTAAACATTGCACTTTTCTCATTCACAGCATTCCTTGCATCGTGGACATAACTAAAATTATGAAAAAAAAAATGAAGGAAAAAAGAAGAACGACATTAAACGAGTAAAATACATCACTGAATCTATGCTCCATTAACAAAAATAACATGTAAAAAATAAGTGCATCAATTTCATCACGAACAAAGTAGTATACTATCAGAATTTACCCAGGAGATGAAGCAGCTGTAACAAAATATTGGACTAGAGTTGCAATAAACAATAACAAATACAAAGCCGTATACCTGCAAAACAAAATCAATAGAGAAGTTGCATCAACTCTACATGATCAATAATTCAGTTTCTACTTTATAGTAAGCTTCATTAATTTACAGATTTCTCGAAAACAACAAAAGAAAAAAAAAAGAGATATTGTTCTCTATTCCGAATTCTCAACACATTTGCAACCTAAAAAAATCACCGTTTGCAACAATTGCACTCGTTTACCGATTTCGACATCCAATATTCACTCAAATCCTCTAAGCAACTACTACATTTCAAGTATAGCTGAATAATTCAACTCAATCACAGTCCACTTAAAACCAAAACACTCATTTCTGCTTAA
The DNA here is from genome assembly GCA_948193385.1 of Breynia disticha f. nivosa. Taxonomy (NCBI): domain Eukaryota; kingdom Viridiplantae; phylum Streptophyta; class Magnoliopsida; order Malpighiales; family Phyllanthaceae; genus Breynia; species Breynia disticha. Next base: position 9,474 of record CANYCX011368456.1, on the reverse strand, counting down.
CACGTTCTTGTGGAACAGTTTACAGAATCCACATAAAGCAATACCAAAACCATCCCAATTCAACAATTCACTCAACATCACAAAACTGCAATATAAAACAGTCTTCAAAACAAAACTCACCAAGGCTGGCGCTTCGTCCTCTCTATCAAATCATTATCGAAAAGAAACAGAACAACAGCATATATAAGATGCAGCATCACCAATGCCGCTTTTAATCCCAACGAAGATCTCCTCGCTATCACCATAACAACACAGACAATTCAACACCACATTAAATTTTCCTACAGTAATAGCACACTCAAATTGCACAGTAAAAAGCTGTCTTTTAACAATTAACAGAATCTACACAAAGCAGCTGTACACCGCACATGAAATAAGCTCATTCACAAAAACAACGCCAAAAAAGCTCTAAAATCAAAGCAAAAACAGCTAATAAAATAAAAATTCTCACAAAATTAGAATGAGAAAGTACCGGGATCGGCGAGGCATGGAAAAGAAGCACAGCATCGATTCAAAACCATTAATTAAAACAACACTGGTTTTACCACGGCTTAAGCTGAAACGCAACACTTATTAATGTTTTTCAAAGGAAAAATAAATTAAATTCAGCTCAACAAGAAATTTTCGAATTCGGTCCCTTTTTCCTTGAGGAATATATCAATTGAAAGAGAAATAATAAGAGAGATAGAAAAAGAACAGATGCAAGCTGCGAGAAAGAAGAGAAGAGAGAGAACGTTAAGTGCAAGTACAGATCTTGTCTCTCTGTCTCTATCTATGCCTTTTCCTGTAGATAATTTAATTCTGATTGGTTTATCTTTTGAGCTTATGTAGAACTTGCTGCATTTTAGTTATTCCTTTCGAGCCAGAGGCCCATTTCTTTAATCGAGTCCGGCCCGTTTAATTATTTTCTAAATATTATACATTTTATTTTTTAATTTTTCATTTATGATACGTTAACATAAATTAATAACCCTTTATCTGACATGTCCTACTTGTCCATTTAACATAATGTGTTGACAGTGCTTTACATGAGAACTATTAATCAATTTACGACACGATAACACATATTGTAAGTATTCGTTCATGGTACGACGTGAATAACATGAATTTAAAATAATATGACGTAATTATAATACGTCTAATATAAAATAAAATTATAATACGTTTAATATAAAATAATGTGTTGATAGTGATTGTATCGTGGTTATTATTTTTTATAGGAAGGTGTTTGATAATTAGTTAGGAAGGTTGAAGGAGGCAAATTTAAAATGGCGTGGGATGGGGTCGTGAGAGGTGATGAGTCGTGGTTGGTACGTGTTGTCGAGTCGGGACTTGAAGGACCAAGTGAAGAAAGAATGTTGGTTGCACCATCCAGTCCTACCATGCAGAACGTAGTTTCAGCTAGCTGCAACAACGCACCTAACTTGAGGATGGCTATACGTGATTTTCTTTAGTCCACGTGCATTTTTCGGGTCGTTATTTGACACGTTAACTCATTATTATATGTCGAAAAAAGAATGCAAATTAACATTATGAGTCACTAATTGTATATCGTCAACCCACAATACAATTTAAATAGTTTAATCATTTTATAAACGCGTCGACGTCATGCGCTATATATAAGGTTATACAGATTTTAGCTACCAAAAATTGATAGCAAAATATCGTTATTTCGATGAAAAAAGACATTAGCGTCCATGTGGAAGCTAACCTTAACGTACACGTGGACCTTAATGCATTTTGCATTCAGCGTTCATGTGACACAAGGCATCCACTGAATTTGCAACCAAATTTTGGTCGCTAATACAAAAAATTTTGGTCGCTAAAACCACATAATTCTGTAGCAACATACATTCTTATTGGACGGTTAAACTTTCAAAGAGACAAGCATAAAACTGATCGTTGGAATGTTTGCCACAGCGTTCTTCGATGATTCAGAATATCAGAACTTTGCAACAATGATTCATGGACAGTGACTGCTTGTTTTCTCTTCACCATCTGTTGCATATAAATTAAAACTAACCAAACCGCTAATTTCAGATATAAACAAAGATAAAAAATCAAGTGTAGATAGTGGTCCAATATGGCTCATCTGTATAATCTTTCATTTGTTGTAACTCTTATCTTTGTCAGCTTTTACGCAGCAAAAGCAACAGTCGTTCCTGCAATTTTTGTGTTTGGTGATTCAACTGTAGATGTTGGAACAAACAATTACTTACCTGTGCATGCAAGAGCAAATCTTCGTTTTAATGGAATCGAATATTGTGGCTCACAAGCAACTGGGAGATTCAGTAATGGCTACAACATTGCTGATACTATCTGTAATTACATCCCCGCTGGGGGAGGCATACAAGTTCTAACCTGTCGGTTCGTCGGGACTAACCGAAAGGCGTCTCCCTGCCCTTGGTTTGTGGGTTAGCCCGACTCCTTTCCTAAAATTTTTACAACAAAAAAAAAATATTCAGCTCCTGTTTCATCTCTCTCGTTCTGAATTTAATTACCAGACAATTTTGTTGTGTTTCTGCAAGGTTATTTGGATACAAACGAAGTCACCATTTCGGTATCTTTTACTCAAACGGACGCCTTTTTTCAAACGAGATGTTCTGTGGGGGACTAATTTTGCCTCAGGAGGATCTGGAGTTCTTGAAGGAACTGGAAATCGTTTTGTAATATACGACTCTTTATACCATGGAAGTATCGTTTAGTTCTGATTTGAATTCACGAGATTAGGACCTTGTTTGAAATTTTTATCTCTGATGCAGGGGAAAGTTGTAAGCATGGGAGAACAAGTGCAACAGTTCGCAACTGTATGCAGTAACATTACACAAATAATGGCTGAATCTGCAGAGTCATTGATCTCCAAATCACTCATTTTTATCAGTATAGGAAGAAATGACATTTCTGAATATGTCCTGGCCAATCATACACGAAACCAACTAGAATTCATGACCATACTTATTGATAGCTATAAAACACAATTACTGGTTTGTATCCTCTCAGAACAGTTCTTTCATGTCACCGACCAAACCTTCATGCATCTTACTTTACATTTCATTCAATGGCAGAATCTACTGAAACTTGGAGCAAAAATATTTGGCATTATAAGCGTCTCACCTGTCAGATGTCTCCCAAGATTTCGCCTTTTAAACGAGACAGGCGTGTACGCTCGTATGTTTTTCCATGGCCTTAAAGCCTTACTGTACAACTAAAGCATGGACTACAAAGACATGTATTCACTTGGAAACATATATGAAGTGACCATGGACGTCCTGGAACATCACCTAGTTTACGGTAATTAAATAAGCATCTGGTAAAAGTTGAGCATTAAGTGATGAAACAGAAAACTAAATGTACTATGTTGGTGATGTTATCGTCAGGTTTTAAGGATGTTCAAAGTTCTTGCTGTGGTGCTGGAGTATTAGGCACAGAATCGCCCTGTTTACCAAGTGCTGAAGTGTGTGAAAGTCGGAACGAGTTCTTCTTCTGGGATTGGTATCATCCGAGTCAGAGTGCTTCAAATTTGGTTGCTTATACTCTCCATGGTGGTGCATCAAGCTTTGTAGCTCCTATTAACTTCAGTGTCTTAGCTCAGGATTATGTATAAAATCAATACCTTGTTCCTATCAGCTTTTTCTCCCAACTTTTTGTAGCAGTTGGATGGAAGCATGAACAAGACCAATAGATCCTAATAAAACTACCATGATGATGTAATCAAGAAAATTGAGAACCACTTGCGTAAACTAATGGAAATGTCTCTGACACACCAAGAAGTTTTCTGGAACTGGAATTTCTCAGGAAATTTAAACCTAAGACTGTGATAGATGACACTGCACCAGCACATTTCCTGAAAACGGAAGCTTGAATTGCGAGGAATGGTTTTCCTCTGAAATCTGAATAACTAAAATGTCATCTTAGAAGTTTTGAAGTTGGTACTGGTAATGGAGATATCTTCGTTTCTATCTGCTTGTTTATCTTCATTTCTTTCTGAAATTATATTAGCAAATTTATAGCAAGTGACAAAAACTACTCCATTAAAACTATGTTATTCAGTCCAAATTCACAAAAATGACAGCAGAATTAAAATTGACTAACTATGTTAGTACCAGCTAGACACGAAATTAAAAATGCAGTTTTGGCTTGTAGAATCTTGATTTGTATTAACGATGAGACAAACATTATCAACACGAATGCTTTGTTAAACTAACGAGGCATATTCGAGAGAAAATTCTGATACCAAAACATGGCCAAATATCTAAATAAACAAAAACAAAAAAGTTTAGTGTCATTCTCTTGTATCGTTCAAGAGTCGAAATCAAGGGTTATATATAAATATCTTCCTCCCTCACACCTTTAAGACGTTTTTTCAGAGTAAAACTGTAGGCGCGATCAAAACGGACAATTTCTCAGTAATTAGACCTAGAGCACGAAGATTTAATTTACGACAAAGTTAATAGGGAGTAGATCGTTTTTATGAAAGAGGAAAGTACAAGGAGATTCAATTTCACTCGAACAAGTAGCCGCATAACATTCTCTGCAAAACGATTCTTTCTTTCGGTGTTAGAGCCAGCCAATAATTAAACAGTTGTTTTTTCCAATGTCCACAGCTTTTGGGAAAAGTACTACTTCATTTGTATTTATATTGTCATTGCAAATAAAACAAAGTTCCCATATCACTTATTCTTGATTCTTGCTCAACTAGAATCTTAGAATGGCAATAACTTGGGGGAAAGATCCTGTTATTATTCATTTTGTAAGTCATTTGATTTGCTCAGTTCAACCTACGACTCTTTAGAGCTAAAAATCTATAGTAAATAAACGTGTAATCAGTATATTCTTCTATCTAAACTGTCATTTTAACATAAGTTATTATATATATTGCGAAAATTGTTGTTATATTGAATCCGCAACTCTAATAATGATCACCGTGCTTTAAATCCTGCAAAATAAGATGAGTGTGAAGTTGGTTGGTCTTCGGAGACTCTGACGCTCGAGTTAGTAAGTAATTTGACAAAGTTTAGAGTGTGAATTCGAGTATATGACATTATGTACCTAACGAACTCGGCCCACATCATATCTGAAATAAAATTATTGATTCCCTAGCCGATGTAAATTTGTTCTCTTGTAAGCTTACTGGTAATAACAATGAGATACCAATACTATATAGTTGTTTTTTCTTTACTTTCTTAGATACATATACAACACCTTCAGTGAAGTAGCTATAAGTGTGCAAGTAGACCACAAAGTTGGATATTCTTCATGGCAAATAGATTCAGTTATTTGTATGCATTATGCTTTACTGTTATGTCTCTGCTCATCCTTGTTGGTTCGAATCAAGCTGAGGCTACCAGCGTTCCAGCCATTTACATATTCGGCGACTCAATTCTGGACGTGGGAACTAATAACTTTTTAAACAATAGCACTGCCAGGGCTGATTTCTTGTATTATGGCATTGATTTTCCTCATTCACAGCCTACTGGTCGCTTCAGCAATGGATTCAATATTGCTGATGAGATTGGTATGATTAGTTATAGCAATGCATGACTTACTAGGCCTATAATAAGGTATTGCAGTTGAGATATTGTGCTGTATGTATGTTGCTGAGCATTTTCTTGTTTTTTTTGGTTGTTGCATAGTGAAAAAGTGGGTGCGGAGACTCAGTCCGCAATCATATTTCTCGCTTCTCAACACTACCGACTGTAACATTTTCAGACGGAACATACTGAAGGGTGTCAACTTCGCGTCAGGCGGGTCTGGCATTTTCGATTCGACAGGATCCGTTTCAGCTGTATGGATTTCTCTGATTTTTTACCGCTTTCGATTCGTAGCTTAGGTGTAGTTTAGTTCGAAATAAAAGACTTGAGGTTTCAGGAGACAATGAACTCACCGAATCCGTAAATTCACGAGACAACATGTGTCTTCGGATAAAAAAGTGGTGCAACAGCTTGTTAATGTCATTCACGTAACTTGGTACTTAATAATATTATGTTTGTGGTTACAGAAGGAGGTTGTGTCGTTGGGGAAACAAATTCAACAATTCACGGTGGTTCGCAACAACATTACGGAAATCTTGGGTCAAAAAAACTCTACCAATTTTCTATCTCAATCAGTATTTCTCATCAGCGTTGGAAGCAATGACATCTTTGATTACCAGCTGAATATTACAAATTCATCTTGCACTACTTGCGTCTCTGCACCAGAGTTCGTGACCAATTTTCTGACGACTTATGTAAACCATCTTGAGGTAAATTAGCCAGTATATATAATTCTTATCACTAAAGTAGGCTTAATTAGTAATCACAAGTGGTAATACATGCAGAATCTGTACAAATTAGGAGCGAGAAAGTTTGCCATTGTGGGTATTCCACCGATTGGATGCAGTCCATTTGAACGTAGCTTCAACAAATCAGGCGGTTGCATCGACGCTCTCAACGACTTGGCACGGGCAATCTTCGGAAAAATCGATTCCATGCTACTGAAGTTTAGTTTAGTAGCTCCAGGGATGAAATTTTCCTTCGGAAATGCTTACAACATTACATATGACATGATAGACAATCCAGTAGCCTTCAGTAAGCATTATTTTCTCTCCCTAACATACGAAATGTTGAAACTGCAATGTTAGATAATCTGTTGTTGTTCTTTTTTGTGATTGATTTGACAGAGATGAAGGAAGTGAAAATACCATGCTGTGGGAATGGAAGCTTTCCATGCAATCACAGTGCAACGCTTTGTAGAAATAGGAAAGAGTATTTGTTCTGGGACAGGTTTCACCCAACACAGGCTGCTTCCCAATATGCAGCAATGGCACTCTTCGGTGGAGGACCAAGATATGTCACACCAATTACTTTTGCTCAGTTGGCCAATTCATAAGAAAGCTGAAATGAAATTAACCAAGAAAAAGAAGATCAGCTGTTGGTAAATTTGACTTGTAGTGCTCATCATTTTGTTTCCTCTTTACAAAGTGGCGTTTTTAAGCTTTCTGTGTTGGGAATGTGTCCACCATCGAATCAAATAAGTAGAAGAATATCAAATGGTTTATAATAATATGGGTTGTAAACCTTATACAAGCTAATTGATTTTGTATTAGAGTCATCTAGCCTAAGTCATGTGGTCTAATAATTGTTATAATGTATATTACTTTATTGTGATAAGAATTTCAGAACTGAAAATCCCAAGAATCTAGCTCCATTACTGAAGAAACCTGATCCAACTCTGTACATGTAAGGAATGTTGACAGCTCCCACGACATGCCCAGTACTGAGTTCTTCAGGCGTCCTAATTAAAGTCATAAAACAGAACGAAAACATTTGAACTTGAATAAAGAACATAACCATTTCCATTTTACGCAATAAAAGCTGAAATTTAAGATAATATCTGACGTCTGAATATCTGTGTCTAGTCAGAACAAGATCATGAGCGATTCTTACTGGCTCAGAACCTTCACCGATAATTGGAGGTGTAAAACTGAATGAAACCACCCGGATCCGCTTTTAAACCGAACCGTAAATTTGCCAGCTCCGACAGTTCAACTTCATAACCTTTTGTTTTAACCGGGTCCGTCCCGGTCTAGTTTACCTCTTCCAGGGGTTTAGTTTAGAATAGATTGTTCGCAGTTTATTGGAGTCAAGTCATGAACTAATCGAATCTAGTAGTTCGATTCAGTTTTATATTTCACGTCTAACCATTCAATAACAAGAAAAAAGTAGTAACGATTATTAATATTCATTAAGATAAATTTGGACAAGAAGTAAGTTTTATAGAAGTAGCTGACAAAGAAGCTTGCAATGACGGCTTATTTTCTAGGAAGGAAAGACAACGACATGTCGTGTGTATTCACATTAAAACGGAAGACATCGTCCATTCACTTGCGACACTAACATTTCAGTTGAAAGGAAACTCAATATGTTTCCTCTATCCAAATCGAACCCTCAAATCCCTCTTCTCCTCTTTCTTTTGTAATATCCCTCAAAACCATTTAATCTCCACAACAAACCCAGAAAGCCTAAATCAGACTAACGATGCCCAAAACCAAACGCTTCTACTTTCTCCTCTTGTTACGAATGATTCTCATCATGCTACCAAAGCTGGGACATTGAGTAAGTTTTTTCCTGATTCGGTTGAGTTTACTGATTTGATTAATAGTTTTTGTAGTAGTGGGAATAGTGGAATAGCTTGGAATTATTTTTGGCAATTGGTTGGGTTGGGTTTTAGAGTGGAAAGGGCTTCTTACAATGCCCTGTTAATGGGTTTGATAAGAGATAAGGATTTTGAAAGAATGGATCAACTTAGGATGAAGATGAAGGAGCTTGATATTTGCCCCAATGTTTTTACCTTTGGAATATTTATTAAAGGTTTTTGTGAGTCTGGCAGAATAGACGAGGCACTGGAGATGTTTGGAAGAATGAATGATGGTGATGAAATTGATGGCGTTGTAGTTAAGCCAAATGTTGTTGTTTGCAATACATTGATTGGTGGAATTTGTAAAATGGGGAGGAAAGATGACGGGATGAAGTTACATAAGGCTGTTGAGATATTCAAGAAAATGAAAGATGGTGGGTTGATTCCAGATGCCTTTACTTATAACTCTTTAATAGATGGTTTTCGTAAAAGCGGGAAGTTAGATGTAGCTTATGAGATGTACAAAGAAATGAAGGATGTTTGGTTGACACCAGATGTCTTCACCTATAACACTTTAATACATGGTTTTTGTAAAGTTGAAAAATTAGATAAGGCATGTGCGTTATTTGAAAAGTTGGAGATAAGCGGGGTGAAACCTGATGTTGTGACATATAGTACTTTGATTAATGGGTTATTGTAAGAGCAAAGACTTGGAAAAGGCATTTGCCACATTCAGACAGATGAAGGTAAGTGGGTTAAAGCCTAATGTTATCACATTCAGTTCTTTGATCGATGGTTGTTGTAAGAGCAAAGAGTTGAAACTAGCATATGCGTTATTCAAAAAGATGGAGATAAGTCAGGTGAAACCTAATGTAATTACATATAACTCTTTGATTAATGGTTTTTGTAAGAGCAAAGAGTTGAAAATGGCATATGCATTATTTGAAAAGATGGAGGAAATAGGAGTAAAACCTGATGTTGTGACATATAGTACTTTGATTGATAGTTTTTGCAAGAGCAAAGAGATGAAACTGGCGTTTGCATTATTCACAAAAATGGAGGAAGTAGGTGTAAAACCTAATGTTTTCACATTTGCTACTTTGATTGATGGTTATTGTAAGAGCAATGAGTTAGAAAAGGCATATGCAACAGTCAGAAAGATGGAGGAAGCAGGAGTAAAACCTAATGTTGTGACGTACAATACTTTGATTGATGGTTTTTGTAAGAGCGAAGAGTTAAAAACGATATATGCGTTACTCAAAAAAATGGAGGAAGTAGGAGTAAAACATGATGTTGTGACATTTACTATGATTGATTGTTTTTGTGAGAGCACTGAGTTGGAAAAGACATATGCGATAT
>CANYCX011368305.1:0-12268 GCA_948193385.1 Breynia disticha f. nivosa | reverse complement strand
TAATAAGGGAAGAGTTGAATTAAATGAAGAGGAGGTATAGTTAATTAATGAAGAATGAGAAATTTGAAGGGAATGAAATACATACATACATATAAACATATTAACATCGTCAAATTGTAATTTAGCGAATGTATCAACGTACAAGTAATTAATATAATTCTTATGTTTTGATTAGGAGAACCTAATCAGGGAGAAGGAGGTTCCTAGACAGGGCATTAGTCGAGTGTTGTGCGAGTTGACAGGTAAGTAACTCGAGCGCAACTTCTGTTGTTTGCATGCATGCTGTGTGAAAATGTTATGATTTGATAATGTTGTTTATTGAGTGATAATGATTGACATGTGGAAATGTTGCTGATGTATTGTGTACAGAGTGATTGATATATAAATGATTAGTGAAAATTTTGGTGTTAAAAAGATTATAGGGATGTGTTTGTAAAGGGAACTTGAAAGTGAACTTGATGTTTGATAATGTGTTTTTATATACATATGTGCCAACTATGCTTAATGAGATGTTGGATGTATTGATAGTTGTATTCAACATGGGGTTGTATAAGCATAGAATGAATTGACTGTGGATGCATGATTTATTTGTATAAATATGCACTTTCCATTAATATATATTGATTGAAAAGTGTTACTCATCGCTGATGAGATTATGAATGATATATTTACATTGTGCTTTTATTATGGATATATGTGTAGTTTGACATATGTATGAAATATTTATGCTTGGAATGACAAATAAATGGTAATTGATTGATAAATGGTAAGCTTGTTTTGCTTACATTGAAATGTTGATTTGGGAATTGATTTTGAGATGCTGGTTGGTCATTGAAGTTTATACCTGTGTGGTATAGTATGAGAGTGTATACATGATGACCTATTGAATTATATGGCGATGCCATTAATAAGACTATGATGTGGCATGATTGATTTGTATCATGTGGAAAGGTCATGTTGTATGATCTTGTGATCGATTATAAAGGATCAAGGGTAAATATTGGTTTGTTGGATTATGTTTGATGAATTTATGTGAAATATATCGGTTGGTGGTGCAATAAATGCATATGGTAAGAATAAAAGCAATTTCATAACATGCATTCACGTAGGTGTTGATTAAAGAACGAACTAGTCTAATAGAACTTTATGTGGTAAATATATATGGCTCATGGGAGTGTATACATTTGTGTACAATGAGGGAGTGGTTACCGACTCATTGGAGTGTGAATTTGGGAGTATATGAATAAATACTTTACCATAGCACAGTGGAAAACTCGTTTCACCTTAAAGTGTTCGAGTGTGCTAGCCAAATATGGCATTTATAAGGCCAAAAGGGGCATAGCTGAATATGGCATATATGAGGCCTAAAGGGGCATAGCCAATTATGGCATATTTAGCCCTATAGGGGCATATTTAATAAACCTATGGCCATAGTAACATTACTATAACCTATACTCCCAGCCGATGAGGCCTGTTTGCAAACATCTAAACAAAAGGAAAATTTATGTGTGTGTATATACTAGTGAATATGATCGGAGATGAAACCAAATATGTGTGTGTGTATGATGGAATAAGTGCCATGTTGTGAGGACTTGTGTATTGTTATGAAATGTGATATTGATTTGTTTGGAATTATGATTATTTAATGGTAATATGTTATTCATGTTCTTAAAAGGAAAATTTATGAGAGATGGAAATGATGACATGATGAATATGAGGTTAAATTAGTATACTTATGGCCGCAATGATCACATATATTGATATGAGTGAATGTAGGTTGATGTGTGAATATAATCATGAAATCAATCTTCTATAATGTATGTATTAATGATGTGGTTAATTATTTGAGGTTGATAAATTTGAATTGAGAATGGTATGGATGGAATGGATATGTGTTGAATGAGAATTAGGTTGAATATTGGAAGGTAAAAAGAGCTAGGGTTGATGAATGTTTAGATGGGGCTTGTGATGATCTTTAAAATGAGAATGGCCAATTTAAGGAAAAATTGGTCGACTAAGATGAACTTTACTCGAGTAAAATTGTTTCAGAACCAATTTGTCTTTAATGAGTATAATTTTACTTGAGTAAGTTAAAAAATGGTAGACTAATATATATATTACTCGAGTAAAACTGTTCCAGAACCAATTTGTCTTGAATGAGAATCATTTTACTCGAGTAAATTAAACATTGGTTGACTAATATAATTTTACTCGAGTAAAATTGTTCCAGAACTAATCTTTATTGAATCAGCATCATTTTACTCGAGTAAGTTAAAACTTAGTCGACTAAATTATAATTGGTCGACTAAATTTTATATTTCTGGTCGAGTAAAATAATTTTTCTCGAGTAAAATAGTTTTAGAACCTATACCTTGAATTCAGTGTTAAATTAGTCGACTAAATATATAATTGGTCGACTAATATACATATTTTGATTGTTATAAGCATAATTTTTCTCCCATGTATGTATGTTGTGGAGGGTGAGAATATATTTGATGATGATCATGTGACATCACAATAATAATTACAAACTCTGTATGAACTATATGAAATGAAAATGTATGTGTGATGATTTAGATTATGTAAATGATGTTAGAATTATTTGATATGGAATGAAGTTGACCATTTATGGTTATGTTGCTTACTGAGTTTATAACTCTCGCAATTATTGCCTGCAACGCTCGGCAAGAATTTAAGAAGCTTATATTTTGGTCGAGACGGTGCACATTGCTCAGAATATTCGGAGATCATAAAGAGAAGAACGAGGTGTGCTGTGTACTTGTTTGGATTAGGGTTTAAGACTATGGACATGACTATATTTGTATGTATTTGGCATGAGTTGTATTTTGGGATAGGTTATCATCGAAATAGAAAATTTTCGTTTCTTATTTCTTTTATAACCTCGGGCCAGCTTGTAAAAAATTTATTTTGGATACAATACATCCTTTGTAAAGTTTATGTAAATGTTTATGGAAAAGAGTTTTGATTTTCTGTGTCCTTCAATGTTTAAATCTTAATTGTGTATCTTATATTATTAAAAATCAAAAAACTTGATTTCCAGGTTCAAGTATCACTTGCTGGAGGGAAGTTTATACGTGACTGATGTTTGAATTCGGAGGTCACAACCATAACCCTATACTATCCAATAACACTTATGTTTGATGTTAAAATCGTGATTTATGTAACTAAAAATGGCCAGAAAAGGGGCAACCTACTCAGTGACGAGTTGAGCCTTTACGAAATCAGGCTTCTTTGCATGTTCATCACTTGGTTAAGCGTATTTGAGATATGTTTGAAGTTTTTTAAGTGTTTTAAAGCTTGGGTGTTGTGAGGGGTATGAGATAGAGGCTAGTTTAGACAAATGGTGGGGTTTGAAGAAGGGAAATGGTGAGTTAGGCAAGTGGGAATGCTTTGAGAAGAGGGTGATCATCTTGAAACCCTTAAACAAATGTGTCTAGGGAATTGATGGGGGTTAGTTTGCAGGAATTTATGAAGATTATGTAGAGTCAGTTGGTGAGGAGAGAGTTATGGAAAAGAAAGAGAGGGGGAAAAGAGATATAAAACTAGTAACACACATGTATAATGTAGACCCTTATCATGCATATTTTATAATTAAATGAATAGTGTTAATGTGAAATTATAATTGTAATTGATAGGGAACGCGACTCGCGGCAAAGGAGGTTCCCCAAGGAATTGTTAGGCGCACATTTCGAGGTAAGTAACGCGAACACAATTGTCCTTGTGTGTACGTTTTGTTTGAATTGAGAATGTTGCTTGAATGTTGAACTGTGTGTTGTTGATGAGTGTAAATGGTTTGCTTAGTTGTGATGGATGAGTTGGAAGTGTTCATGTTGATGATTTGACAAAATGATTTGCGTACCTTGTGAGATTTGGTGTTAATGCACTTGTGAAGTTGCATGTGACTTGATGAAACTTGGATGCCTTAATTCTATGTGTTGATATTGTGTTTGTGAAGGTCACATGACCTAATTAAGGTGGCATGATTTTGGTGGCATGTATGAGCTATTGAAAGTATGGATTGTCATAAATGTTTATGAGATTGTTAATGCTCAAGTGATGAATTCCACACTTGATATGTGTTTGTAAGCATGGTATGAATTGGTTGTAAAAAATGCATGAATTGATGGTTTTGATTGTGCATGCATCATACATGCATTAGAGCTCGTATAGAGTGAAAAGGTAACAAAATGGGAAAGGGCTCTGAGTGAGCATTTTTTAGGGAGTGATTGTGGACATGAAGGGTATATCACACGTCGTAGGTTTAAACCTGAGATACAACCTCTGAGGGTATAGTAACAACCTACCTTAAGCCACACGTCTCAGGCTAGACCGGGACCTCAAGGGCAAAGAAGAAAGGTTGGGGGTCACACAGGCCTTTACACAAAATTACAGGTAGTATATAACAAATGCTACACCAGGGCACAGTGGTTAAATGCTCGGTACACAGACGCTTCTGCGCGTGTGCCAGGCCAAAACAAGGCTAATTTGAGGCCAAAACAAGGCGTAATTATGGATCCAAAATGAATAACCAACACTCCCGACTGATAAGGCCAGTTTGTAAACAACAATGATATGGCCAAAACAGTTCGTAAAATGAAATAATAAACTAGAAACATATGCATACATATAGAGTTGCCTTATTGGTTTGACATACAATTCATTCCTTTTGATATGTATGCTCTTTTGATAACTTTGAATGAATTAGATGCTATGTTTTGAAGGAATTGATGTATGGTTTTGCCAATACCTTGTGCATGTATAATTATGCTTTTGGACGTTCAATCGTTAATGATGTGTGTTGAGATGGTATGGCATGGTGGGGGAAATGTGTGAGCTTGAACATGATGTGATGATGTTTGGATTTGAAAATGTGCGAGTTGCAAATGCCTTGTGAATTGTTCAAATGATGGGATTTGCGTTGATGAACCTTGCTTGCATATTGAGAATGGATTTAATTAAGTATTGGAAGCAAAAGTTTATGTAGGTGGTGGCAGACAGCCAGCCACGTTCATGACTGACGGCAGTCACGAACGTGACTGCCATTCTGGACACCAATGAGGGAGTCCAGAACCAGCCACAAACGTGACTGATACCAGTCACGATTGTGACTGGTATTCTACTCCTCAACAAGAACCAACCACGAACGTGACTGGTCCAGTCACGAACGTGACTGGTCCAGTCATGAACGTGACTGGCCTTTTGGCCAAAGGGATGAGTTTTTCAGCCACCAGTCACGAATGTGACTGTCCTCAGTCGTGATCATGACTGGTCTTATGGAAGCCAAGGGAATTGCCAATTGAAGTGACACGAACGTGACACCACGTGTCACGAACGTGACACCCCTTCTGGACCAAATTTCATGAGTTAAGGGTGCCACGAAGATGACTCATGATAGCCACGTTCGTGATAAACCTTCTGATCAACTCAGGGAAAAAACCTTGGAAGTCACGAATGTGGCTGTATCAACCACGTTCGTGACGACCCTTTTGGCCAAATTAGTGAATGATTTTTTTAGAGCTACGAATGTGGTTTGCTTCAACCACGCTTGTGACTGCCCTCCTGTAAGCAAAAACTTCAATTGTATAGTCCAAATGTGTTACAATGTGTGTCCTTTTGATCATGTGCCATAAATTAGAATATGTGTTAGGACGATGCCATGGTCCTTTGCTAGAATTCATTGTAACCCTTTATGTACTTCAATGAATAAATTTCTTATGTATGAAATTTTGAGGAAATTGAATCAAAGTTTCAAGACTTATGAGTTGGGTTATATTATTATATGAATAATTAATACATGTATGAATGTTAGATGCTTAGGTGGGTTGTCCATTTGGTAAATGTTACTTACAGGGTTTCACGACCTACGCATTTTAAGCTGCCTATTTTGGGCAGGATTTTGAGGGGATCGTTGCAAGAAGGTGTAAATACTCTTTTGATTGCTTACAACCAATACTCGAGAATAGAAGAATCAAAGGTGGAATGTGCACTAGGATTGTAAGTCGTAATGTCTTACATATCATTGTATAGAACCTTATAGTACATTCTAACTTTTTAACAGGTAATGATAGAAATGAAATCGAATGAGCTCTTTTTGTAAAACTGAATATATTTTGAAACAACTCCTTTTTGAAAAATTGTAAATGTTACTCGAGTTATGAAATGAAAAGTTTTCATATAGAACTTATAAATTGTTGACTTAAAATAACATGACATTCGAATTCGAGTACTACTTGCAAAAAGTATGAGAAATAAAATTGTAATAGTCGAATTTGGGTGTGACATTTAGTGGTATCAAAGCCTAGGTTGTTAAAACTTCGGTTCTTGAAATCATGGAATTTTTCTTTGGGATTTCAAAATTGTTTTGTCATTACATGCATGCTAGAATTTGAACATGTGCATTTTTATTTTCATGGGTTCTATAGGATAGCTTTGTTCCTTTTGTTAAATTAGAATGGAAGAAGGACAAGGTGATAGTGCACGCGGGGCCACCGGTTCTCTAGAGTCGGTTCAGGGGAATGCTCAAACCCCGAATGTAAGTGAGCAAACACCTTCAATTTCTCAAGCTCCAGATCAACCTCCGGCTCTCCAGCAACTTTTAGCCTTATAGGGGCGACTATGAGGGAACAATTGCCTCGAGCTTAGAGGTTGGACATTGATAGGAATTATAAGTAGATCCGAAAGCTTGGCGGGAAGCCTTTCTCTGGCACTACTGACCCCTTCGTCGCAAAGGATTGGATGAGAGATTCAAAGAGAGTGCTAAGAAGAATGAATTGTACCTTAGTGTAGAAGGTTCAATACGCCACATCACTGTTGGAGTATGAGGCTATAAACTGGTGTGAGATGGTTCCCGGAAGCTTAGACGAGCCTCTCACCATGACCTAGGAAGACTTTCAAAAGGTGTTTGCTGAAAAGTACACCCTAGCGGCGCACCAAAGAGAGAAGAAGGCTGAATTCTTGAAGCTCAAATAAGGAGACCTTTCTGTGGCGGAGTATGGGGTTAAGTTTACTTGCCGCTCGAGGTATGCGCGAGGAGGTTGCAACTGACGATGCGAAGAGGGATCATTCTCAGATTGGGTTAAAGTGGGAGATCAATCTCTTGGTAGCTATACAACCACCTACCTACTCGGCTCTGCTTACAGTAGCATTATGAGTAGAGAAGGCCCTTGGATTAGAGAAGCCTCTAGAGGCCAAAAAGGCCAAACAAGTAGGAAGCTCTGGTGCAGAGAGAAGTTTCAGTTCATATGGGTCTGGAGTGACTAAGGGGTTTAATGGATTTAAGAAGCATAGTGGCAGAGGAGCAAGCTCTGCTAGGAGACCTTCTTCCCGAGCCAGTAGGAGGAGCAGTTTTGATGGGCGGATGAGGACGAGTGTAATCTACTGTTATTATCAGAGGCCAGTGCATAAGGAGCAGGATTGCTATAAGAAGAAGCATGATAAGACTAGAGCTCAACGTTCTCTGAGCAGTGTTGGGGATAATCGGACCACTTCTAGAAGTAATAGAGGTAGAGGTTCACCATCGGGGAGTACTGGAGCACACTCCAGAGGTCGTCGTACTCAACAGCCACCAGCTCCACCTGCACCTCAGGCTAGGGTTTATGCCATAGCTCGAGCAGATGCAGTGGATGATCCTAATGTCATTTCCATTACGGTTTACATTTGGGGTTTTCCTATTCACATGCTCATGGATTCGGGTGCATCTTGTTCTTTCATCGATTATGACCAGGCTATGAAATATAATGTGGGGGGTAGAACCATTAGATTATGTTATAGAGGTGTCGATGCCATCCGAGGAAGTAGTGAGAGTGAATAAGGCAGTGAAAGCATGTCTAATAGTTATAGGCGATCATGAATTCTCAGTAGATTTAGTGGTTATTCAGTTAGAGAATTTTGGGCTAATCTTGGGTATGGATTGGCTCTCAAAAAATAGAGCGGTGTTGGATTGTTTTTCTAAGGAAGTGTTGATAGAGGTCAAGGGTCGGAAGGAAATTTTGTTTGTAGGTGATAGGAGGGCAGTACCTTCTTGCTTAATTTCTGCAGTGCAAGCGGTGAGGTTGATGAAAGAAGGTTGTGAAGCCTATCTTGCCAGTATGGTTGACGTGACCAAGCCGAGTGTAGAAGTTGCCGACGTTCTAGTGGTATGTGAATACGCAGACGTCTTTCCGGAAGATTTGCCCAGATTACCTCCGAGTAGGGAGGTAGACTTTGAAATATAAAGCTTGCTAGGGACGGCACCAATATCGATAGCACCATATCGAATGGCACCACATGAAATGAAAAATTGAAGCAGTTAGAGGAATTATTGGACAAGGGATTCATTCGTCCAGGTATGTCTCTGTTCTCGAAGTGTGAGTTTTGGCTTGAAGAGGTTGCATTCTTAGAGCATGTAATCTCTCGACACGGTTTCCAACCAAATTCGTCAAAGATTAAGGTCGTGGAAGAGTGGAAAGCTCTAAAGAACGTGACAGAAATTCGAAGTTTTTTGGGGTTATCAAGTTATTACTGGAGGTTTATTTAGGATTTCTCTATCCTTGCTAGACCTCTGACAAGTCTTCTGAAAAAGAATGCTAAATTCGAGTGGAGTGAGGAATGCCAGAATAGCTTTAAAAAGATAAAAAAGGCTTACTAAGGCTCCAATATTGACTCTGCCGTCAGAGGACAAGGAGTATGTTGTTTACACTGATGCTTCAGGAAGGGGACTCGGTGGAGTATTGATGCAAAATGGGAAGTTGATCGCATATACGTCAAGGTAGTTGAGACCCCATGAGCTGAATTACCAAACGCATGACTTAGAGCTTGCGGCGATAATTCATGCTCTAAAAACTAGGAGGCATTATCTGTATGAAGAGACCTTCAAAATCTTTACCAATCACAAGTGCCTAAAGTATATAACAACCCAAAAGGATCTGAACCTTAGACAACGGAGGTGGATCAAACTATTCAAAGATTACAATTGTTCGATTGAGTACCACCCCAGCAAGGCCAATGTGGCAGCGGAAGCATTAAGTAGGAAGTCTCAAGTGGAGGATGACGTGGTTTCTTACAATGTTCAATTGCTATTTGTAATGAGAGAGTTACGATTAGAGTTGCAAGTGATAGAAGAGGGGCTGTTAGCAAATATTTTAGTGAGATCAATCATTCGAGAACAGATAGAGGAGCAAAATATGGAAGATAAGAAACTCGTTATAGCCAATAAGAGGGTAGTAAAGGGACAAAAAACACCGTATGTGTTGGAAGAACAAGGAACCTTACATTACAGAAAGAGGCTTTGTGTGCCAAACATTCCGGAATTGAAGGAAGAAATCCTTCAAGAAGCACATTCTTCGAGGTATTCAGTATACCCGAGGAGTACCCAGATGTATAGGGACTTGAAACAGCTGTATTGGTGGCTGAGTATGAAGAGAGAGATTGCTGAATTTATGCCAAGGTGTCTGAGTTGTCAGTATATTAAGGCTGAACACCAAGCTCCAATTGGAAAGCTTTATTCCTCAACTATTCCAGAGTGGAAATGGGAGCGGATAATCATGGATTTTGTGATTGGATTGCCTAGGACTTTCTAAAATCACTATATAGTATGGGTTATAGTGAACAGGCTGACGAAATCTGTATACTTTTGATCTATTAGACATGACAAATCATTGGATAAACTGGCAGACAAGTTTGTGGCAGAGATAGTTAGACTGCATATGGTACCAATTTCCATTGTGTCGAACCAATGTCCTCATTTCACTTCGCATTTTTGGTGTAGTTTACAGAGAGCTATGGGTACCAGACTGAATTTGAGTACAACATTTCACCCCTAGATGGATGGATAGTCCGAAAGGACAATACAGACTCTGGAAGATATGATGAGAGCTTGTATTCTAGAGTTTAAGGGCAACTGGGATGAGCTCTTGCCGTTAATCAAATTTGCCTACGATAAACACTACCATTCCAGTATTAGAATGGCGCCTTACGAGGCTCTATATGGTAGGAAATGTGAAAGTCAAATTTTCTGGGATGTGGAAGGACTGTGACAGATTGAAGGCCCAGAACTAGTGCAGCAGACTGTAGAGAAAGTGCAAATAATCAAGAAGTGTATTAAAGCCGCCCAAGATTGTCAGAAAAAACTATGTTAATAAGCATAGGCGGGAAATCACCTATGAGGTAGGTGAGAAGGTGTTGCTTAAGGTATCACCTTGGCAGGGAGTTCTAAGCTTTGGTAGGAGCGGGAAGCTGAGTCCCCAGTTTATTGGGCCATATGAGGTTGCTAAAAGGGTGGGACACTTAGCGTATTAGCTCCGACTACCATATGAACTCTCTAGGTTACATGATGTTTTCCAAGTCAGTATGCTGACATGATATATATTCGATCAGAACCATGTTCTCAAGGAACCAGAAGTGGAGATCTCAGAGGACATGACGTACAAAGAGGAACCCGTCAAAATCTTAGATAAGATAATTCGCCATTTGAGAAGCAAGTAAATTCCAATTGTGAAAGTCAAGTGGAGTTTCCATTTTCTGAAGGAGGCGACTTGGGAAGTGAGGAGGAGATGCGCAAGCAATATCCTCAACTATTTCCGGATTCAGGTACAGATTTTAAATTTTGAGGACAAAATTTTTCTTAAGGGGGTAGAGTTGTAACGCCCCAAAATTGGTATTTAATTAAAATGTTAAATAATATCTATAAAAGTACGGGGAAATTTTTCGTGATTATTTAAGAGAATAATTAGGAGGAAGAAGAGGAGAATTATTATAGTTGGGAGATTTAGCAAGGTTCAAGGAGAATTAAGATTTGCGGGAATATTATATCGGGGTTAGAATGTGGATCGTGTTTTATGAGAAAATGCAAAGGGAATAGTGGTCCCATCCACCAAACCCTAAATTTTCAGCTTTCCCTCCTTACTCTCCCACCAAAATCGTTTCCTCTCTCTCTCTTCCTCTCCCCATTTCACGCTATTCCTTCTTCTTCCTTCCCTTCATCACCAAAAACCCACATCCATTATGAAACCTCTACCAATTTCTGGAGCTAGGAATGTTCCAACTTGGATTTTAACTTGAATCAACGTAATATTTTCTCCTCATTGTTCCATTCCATTTTTCCTTTCAGCCCTAATTTCAAACACCCATATCTTTTACGTTTTAACTCCAATTTGGGCGAATAAGGGCGTGTTGGAAAGCCCTAACCCTCTAGTATCCAATAACACTTATGTTTGATGTTAAAATTATGACTTAGGTAATTAAAAATGGTTATAAAAGGGACGGCCTGCTTAGTGACGAGTTGAGGCTTTGTGAAATCAGACTTCTTTGCATGTTCGTCACTTGGGTAAGTGTATTTGAGATATGTTTGAAGTCTTTTAAGTGTTTAAAAGCTTGGGTGTTATGAGCGGTATGAGATAGAGGCTAGTTTGGACAAATGGTGCGGTTTGAAGAAGGGAAATGTTGAGTTAGGCAGGTGGGAATGTTTTGAGAAGAGCGTGATCATCTTAAGACCCTTAAACAAATGTGTCTAATACATTGACGGGGGTTAGCGTGCAGGAATTTATGAAGGGAAGATTATGTAGAGTGAGTTGGTAAAGAGAGTTATGGAAAAGAAAGTTAGGGGGAAAAGAGATTTAAAAGTAATAACACACATGTATAATGTAGACCCTTATCATGCATATTTCATAATTAAATGAATAGTAAAACATCCTATTCTAACTATCGTATTAATTACGTATAATTTAAAAACTTTTCTTATCGTTTACATCTTTACCATTTTCGTTATATTTTACTTAACTTTAAGTTACGCAAAGTAACTTCATACCAATAGGTTGGATATTTCCAATTTCTATATTTCCGTTAAATTCCCAGAATACCGATCGTATTAGTTAACACATCCATGGATTAAGCTTTGTGTTACGTTAATACGCCATTTATTCTGTAATCAGCAAGTCCATACTTTACGTAGAACTGCTATATAACGACTATAATATGGATATCCCATAACCTATTTCAATCCACCTGTAAATCAATTTCACATCTATAAAGATCACATGCACATTTTATATCAACCAACATGCAGCTAAACAGCAGATATCAATCTCAGATATCAGCAGGCCTCAATCTCATATATCATCATATAACTATATTATCAAACTGTAGATAACATCAAGTCATCTACTATCAGTCTCAGCATATAATAGACAAACTATATAACAACGTCATAACATATCAAACATGTATGCAAAATGTCCTAATGGCATCAGCGGAAGAGAGAGAAGTAGATCGG